>CAOGCB011512738.1:0-17238 GCA_948266635.1 Cnidoscolus chayamansa | reverse complement strand
ACATTCACATTCATCAACTACACTCAACTAACAACATTTCTAACACATGCATCATCCATTTCCATTATTTCATGCATTTCCTCCATTTTCATAAACTTTCCATAACTTGAAACAAATTCATTTTTCTATCTTTATTAACATGCAATCCAATCTAACCTTACTAACATGTTTTCTAACCTTATTTAACTTGTTAAACATATATATATATCACTCACATGTTCATCATTTGGTCAATTATCGATTTTTCTCTAAATTTACTTAAACTTCCCTAATTTCGTTTGTATGCCTTATTTTATCATTAATTCATCATTCATAACCCATAACTAACTTGGATTAGTGCTTGAACTCAATGGAACTCGGATTGAACCTCTTTTCTTTAAGTTCCTCCAAATTCTCTTACTTTTGTTCAACTTTCCTTGAGCTTTTCTTTCTCACTTTGATCCTTTGATTTGTTGTTTTAGTTTCATTTAGGATTCTGTTTGATTTAGAGAGGGTTTAAGAGAAGATGGGAAGAGTTGCAATTTGTGCTGAACTCTTCCCTTGGCCAGCTGCCTCCATTATTTATAGTGGAAATGGCAAACATGGATTTGGCGGCTGAACCTATGAGTTCAGTAGCTGAACCTGACTTTTTTAGTTTGCCCTAGCCAAACTTCACTTTAGTCTTCAACTTTTCCACTTGTTCATTCTAATCCTTACATTTTACATTTTAGTCTTTAAACTTTTATAACTTACCATTTTGATCCCTAAACATTATTCTGACCCGGTTTCTGAATATTTTGATCGAAAATTTAGAATCCGACGTCGAAAATGTGTTGGGTGTTACAATAGTTATGAATGCATGTCTACATATGTTTATGAATGTATATGAATGTATACAAATGTATACAAATGCATGTGATGAAATGGAAATGAAATGTAATGACAAGATAAAAAAAATGATACGATATGTGACGTAAGATGAGAAGATTATTCTTGTTAAGATGGTTGAGATCCTAATGACGGTAATAGTACAAGAAATCAAGCTATTACAATCATGGTAACCTATCCTTCTGCACCCAAAACATACTTTAGGAAAATCATATTCCATAATTTTAATTTCACCATTTAACATAAACTTTTTAAGGTCAAAGGTTCCATCATGTTGACCAGAATAGGATCCTAGCATATTTTCCACGGACTAGGGCTATGTTGTAATCTATCTTTAAAACACACCTGATTAGCTCACCCATGAATCCCAATGCTTGTTTGTTGTGATAGTGAAGAGGAAGACTAGATCAGCATGCTGTAACAGCCCACTCTTACCGAACTACTACTAGCGTTAGAATCTCGACCACCATAAGGTGACTGAAATCTAACAAGTCGTAACATTATGTGACATTCCATTACTTTTCTATAAACATTACATTTACATTTTCATTTACCTTTGAACATTAACATTTAACATTAACATTACATTCATAACATTCATCTCATGTTTTTAAGTAAATTAAGGCATAAATCATAGGAAGAATACTTAAATTCCTAATTATTGGCAACATGCATAACATGTAATAACATTTCATAACATTAACATGGATGCCTCAATCTACTTATAACATTCATAAAACATTATACATGATATTAAAACATAACGTTTAACATTTATACTTAACATTTTAACATTTTATATTCCTAGAGGTACACATAAAGTAAATCATAGTAACACGTCTAATCTATCCCGTATTTTCCGGTACGTCCTGCATACCTATGAAAAACGGGATGGGATATGAGGACTTCTAAAGGACATTCCTAAGGATATTATTTATGGGTCATAAACATCAACATACGGGATTAAGGGTCATCCAATATCACACTATAAGGAAAGTAAAAAATAGCGATGAAATTTATCGACGAAATCATAGAAAAAATGGTTGGTAAAAGACATTGCCAATGATTTATCGACCATTTAAAGTACCGATGTTTAAATTACCGACCATTTACCGATGAAATTTCGTAGCTATATTTTTACTTTTCTTGTAGTGTCACCTTTCATATAATCATGTAATCAATGTAATGCAACATATCTCGTGTTCTAATGCAAATATCTTGTAATAACTGTGATGTATGAACATATCGTAAACTTTCATTTTCTATATCATAAAACATTTTAGTTCATATCCACTTAACTGAAATTAGACGTGTTTACCAAATCTCTAGTTCATCACTGATGTCCCTGTATTCTAGGGTTTGATCCTGTATTTCAAACTTCGAATTAAATATTATACATAGACTTTAAACATACTTAAAAAAAATTCTCATAGACCCAAACTAACATAGCATACATGAGATATAAACATACATTGCAAGTTAGGTTTAAGTTGTTGAACATAGGACTTTAAGCGATAGGTTAGACAGTCAAAGGTCCCTCTTATAGAGACGAAAATTTCTTTTCGGCAGTAGGGTTTGGCTACTGCCAATGCTTTGTGCCCTAGTGTTGCTGGATGAAAGTCTCTTTCAGATGCCGAAACTATGTTTCAGCTTGCCCATTTTGCCTTAGCATGACCAAATCCAGTTTTAGCTGCCAAACCTCCACTTTAGGCCGTTGAACCTAGTATTTGGTAGAGGCCAAAATCTTGGTTCTTTCATGTTTAACATGCCAAATACCTACAACATAACTCATTCAACACTTCTACAGTTCATTCATTCAACATCTCTACTATCTCTATTTTTTTTTATATTTTTTTGTAGTTATATATAGTTATTATAGAAATGAAAAGGTGAACAAAAAGAATTTTGCTACCAGAGAAAAAGCATCATATTAATTCAACATATTAATGTTTAACAATATATTTTAATAAGAAGACATACGTTAAGATGAGCTACTAAATCAATATGGTTAACTTTTAATGCAAATTCTCATTTATTTTCAATAATTTTCTTTATAAATATTTAATTTTTTAAAAAGAAATAAGAAAATCAATTCGATAAAAAAAGAAATAGGAAAACAAAGACTACTTAGAGACTAAATTTAACGACAACGAGATTTGTAGATAACATATACCATAATTCTCTTATCATTTTCAATAAACATGGACAATAGAAACTATAACAAGTGGTATAATATATGAACTTGTTTCAAACTCGACTAAAATTAATAATTAAACAAAATATTCAAATTTATTTATTTAACATATATATAATCAGTAATCAATCTGAGTGGATGATTAATTATATTGAAATTGACACAACCCGATTATAACTAAGAAATCATTAGTTTTGCTCATTGAGTAGAAACGAAAGTGGTCTTTGGAGCGAGATTTACTTTTTAGGATTCAATTGCTACGAAAATGCAATTTCATTGACTCTTATATATATGTGTATTTATATATAGCAATTTATTATTAAAGCAAAATAAGAATTGATTCCTAATAGGAATACACATCCACATTAGTTGGCTTCAAATTGAATTAAATAATTTTAGTTATTTTTTTTTAAATTTAATTTAAATAATTCCAAATTAATTATAAATGAAGTAATGTATGTGTATTTTTTTATCTAATTTTTATTTTTATTTTTTTATGTCAATATTATCAAATATTTAGAATAAAATTTAATTTAATTACATTTTGTAGTTTGAACTCAACAAACACTAATCTAAACACATTGATATGATGAAGTGACTTTGTATTTTCCAAAATGCCTTTAACATGCATTTCTTTATTGAGTATTTTAAGGTAATTTGACTCATAAAGCATAACCGAATTATATATGATTATCTATCTCCACTTACGTGGAATAATTTTATTTCTTTAATTAACTTATCTTATTCTTTACGTCTCATCAGCATCCATCAAAGAAATATCTTTTTTTTTTTAATGTAGGCCATGTCTTTATTATCAAATATAAAATTTAAATTCATACCCATATGAAAATTGTAAATTGCATCCCTACCCATGTGTATGTTTAGTTAATTGTTAAATTTTTCATATTTGTTTATTCAATGGAAGTCTAAGGTGGAATATACAGTAAAGAGAGTTGTTTCCTTTTTTAGTGTAAAGGTGAATAATTTTTCATTATATCTAATTAGAGAAATTTAAATATATAATCTTATGATTTCTTAAACTCTAGATAGATAGGAGTTTAGACAAATCAAATCAATCCAAATTTAAAGAGTTCAAGTTCAATTTGCTAAAAAATTTTCAAGTTTGAGCTCATTTCAATTGAAGTCGAATATCAACACGCCTAAGTTTATTTCATTTAGTAAATGAGTCAATACAAACTGAATTTTTATCGACTTAAATCTTAAATAAATTATAAGAAAATTATTTTATTTTACCACTCTAATGATTTCTAGTTTTAAAATAATAAATCTAATATTAAATAATTTTAATTAAATAAATACACTTACAAATTAACCCATAAGCTTATAAATAAATAAACTTTTGAGTATTAACGAACTGAATATCTATAAACTAATTAAAATTTTACTTGCTTATTAAATGAGTATATCATTAAACTTAAACTCGATTTATTTAGGAAATGAATCATGCAAAGCAAAGTTTTATCTAATAGCTCATAAATAATTTAATTTATTTACAGTTCTAAGCCTAAAGTGATTGTAATTAATTGTTAATCTTTAATAATTTGACACTTCTTTTGCACTTCATTAATGAAGATTTAATAGTGAGGAGAAAGAAGAAAAAAAATGAATTTATATCTTTCAAAATTTTTCCCTCTATTTCTAGCTATCTCTCTTTATAAATATATATAATAGAAATCAATTTGAACAAACTTTTGCTCTCTCCACAACAAATAATGAAAATCCATAAAACCCATAACGACTTTGAGAAATACTCTCTAAAAAACTAATAACAATCTACCGACGAAAGGTCATAGATTAGAATGTGATTAGGATAATAGTGGCGTTGTGAAGAAAGTAAAGCATTGCTTTGAGACCTCAACAAGTCAAGGTTATGCAGCATTATTTTTAAGGATTAGGTGCTAAAAGGAATCAACGTGGATGTTGATTTTGAAATGGAGGGAACTAATGAATTTTAGGTCGGCGAGGATGACGAGTTTTTTTAACAAACTCAACCAAACCTCACACATATGTTTCTCAAATGATTTTCAAAGTTTCTTTGCCAAGAAGTGGAGAAAGACAATGGTAGTTAGACTATTTGGGCACAAGATTAGATACAAAGTGTTATGTACAAAGCTCCAACTAATTTGGAATACCTCGCTTTTTTGTAGTGCAATTAGTCCAATCTAAGGATTATCAGAAAGCTATTTTGGATGGACCCTAGGTTAGTAAGGGGAGTTGCCTCATCATGGAGCCATAGGATACTAACTTTAACCCGTAAAAAGAGGTCGACTCAATGGTAGTGTGGGCATGTGTAACACTAGACACTTTTCAACGTCGAATTCTGAATTTCAAACTAAAATATTCATAAAATATTCAAAAACCGGGTCAGAATAGTGATTAGAGATCAAAATAACAAGTTAAAAGATTTTAGGAATTAAAATGAAAGTTTCAAGGACTTAAAAGTAAAGCTAGAAAAGTTGGAGGACTAAAGAGGAAGTTTGGCTAGGGCAAGCCTAGAAGACCAGATTCGGTCGCTAAAAGCAATTGGTCACCTCCATTATAAATAGTGAAAGCAGCCGGCCAAAATGAGATTTTGACACAATGTCAAAACTCTCTCAATTTCTTTCAACCTCATAGAAAATTTAACTCCTCAAACGTAAGTGAATTGAAGCAAGTAAGAGATAAACACAAGCAAATCAAAACATTGAAGTTAAAGAAAAGTTGAAGAAAAACTCAAAAGAAAGAGAAAAGACTCGCTAAGTATTAGAGGAGGTTGAACCAGAATCCATCAAGATCAAAACCTTCAAAGCTAGGTTAGAAAGTGTTAAAATGATTAGTTAACCAAGAATATGGGACATGAAAATAGTTTAGGTTAGGTTTTGGGGTAAATTGTTTAAAAGATGATAAAAATGTCAAAATAGTTTACTGAAGTCGGTTATGTATGTTTATAATAGTTTAGAGTAATACTAAGTACATAAATAAAGTAAATGTTATGTGCATGAAGTTAAAGTGTTGAAATAAGTAAATGTACAAAAGTTGAAGTTGTTGAAAAATGGATGAATTGATGAGATGCATGTTGATGAATTGAAGTTGAAATGTGCTGATACATGAAATTTATCAACTAAATTATCATAAAAATGATTGGTAAAATATATTATTAACTATTTACTGATTATTTAAATTACCAACATATAAATTACCGACCATTTATCGACGAAATATCATAGCTATATTTTCAATTTTTTTTATAGTGCTAGACTTTATGTTAACTAAATATTAAAAATATTTTTGTCATATGGTACTTCAAAAGGAATTTATATACAATAATTACCTAGGTTTATTATTTAGGAGTATGCCAAAAGTTTGTCAATTTTACAAATACTTCATGGATTGAAAAAAGTTCTTAGTACTTGGTTTGTAAGATTCAATAAAACAATTCATAAATTTGAAATGAATAAGAATAAGTAGGGTTATTTAGTATTTTATATAAATAGTCGAAGGCTAATAGAATCGTGTAACTTTTTGTTTTGATAATAATGTTATTATTAAGAGTGATACCGTATGTGTTTCATTTTTAAAATACTTTCTTAATATTCAATTTTAGATAAAATGACTTGAGATTGTTGAAGTATTTCTTAAACATTAAAGTGAAAAGATATGATAAAGATAATTAATCTAAAAAAAGTTATTGTCTTATCGGTAGATATAGGAAAATTGAATGCTAACTTACGTAGCGTACCCATGGCTTTTAATTTGTATCCTATAAAAGAACTCAATGAATTGTTTGAGTATATTGAGAAGTGTATGAAAAGTAATTTAGCAAATATTCGGTTAGTGTTATGTCTTTTTCAATAATTTTTTATTGTATAACTTAGTACAAATTCAACTTCATTTGTTTTATGTAGAAATCATATGCTACTAATATTAAATGTTGTTGTTATTATTACAAATAGATTAATATGGGATTTGTTTTGGATTTTTTAAATTTTTTTAGTAAATATAGATAAAATGAGACTTTTATTCACTCTATATTTCTAATTTAATTATATTAATATTAAATTTTGATATTTATACTTTTATAAATACAAATAGAAAATTTCTCAATGTGTAAACTTGTTATTAAATTTCTATTCTTTTATTTAATAGTTTTATATTAATTATGGACTATTGCTTTGGTCATTTAAAATGTATGGGAGAAATCATTTCAATTGAAATTTAAGTTAAATGATGACTTAATAGGCCAATTTTTTCATTTTAGAAAAATACAAAGGTCAACTTACTATGTGACATCCCAAAATACCTTATAATAGTCATATAATTAATTCTAGGTGTATTAGAATCATAAAACAAAGTTAGGTTGTATTGCGTCGGGAGGTGCTAGCTTGAGGTACTAACTTAAGTTGAATGTCTTAATTCTTTTTCATGAGTTTTATATAACATTTACCACTAATGATAGAGTTTAATAGTGTTATTTAGATTTTTAAAATAATTTACACGAAGTTATAAAAAACTGTAAAATAGGAATACCCAATAAACCTAGAAAGGGCAAAATGGTTAAAGTGGCAGGTTGCTTCTATAAATGAGGGTAAAATTGAAATTTCTTAAAATAAACTTGAATATACATAACAAGTACTTGAAATAATAGAGATTAAGGTTTAGTAGGTCAATTTACAAAAAGGATAAAGAAAGATGTAATTTACAATTTTAGATTTTAAAGTAGGTTAAAGTAGAATTTTGTAAAATTAAAAAGTGAAACTTGATCCAAACTATCCAAAAGGCTACACCTTTTTATCTCAGCCCTCTATATGCTTTAAGAGCGAGTTAAAGTAGTAGGAAATAGAAAGAAATGATGTCATTTCATGCCGTCTCCTTCCTTGGCCAAAATTATATCCAACCTTCCACCATGAAAGCTTTTTCATACTTCCTTCATTTCTTCTCCAAAAAATCATGAAAACTCATAACAAATCTATAGTAAACTTCATCCTAATATCTTAGGAAGATTGAAAATTAAAAGTAGAAGAAGAATAAAAGGAAGCAAAGTTAAGGGTTCAAAGTTGAGTTTAGGAGTTTAATGGAAAAGATGAAAGATTAAGCTATGACACCATGTTCTTTCATATTTTTATGCTTTCTATTATTTTGTTTAAATTACTTTTTTATATGTTCTTGTGTTGTTTTCTTAGAATATAACCAAATAGTTATTTCCAAACCAAAGAAAAAGGGAAAAGAAAGGGAATAAAGCAATAGGAAAGCACTTTTGGAAGAAAGGTTTTGTGTTTTACATGTTTTGGAATGTTATCATCAATTTAAATGGTTTGTGCCAAACTAGAATTTGGGTTTGAGTTGCTGGAACTTTAATATGAGTAAGTAGAAATGTTGTTCTTAATATTTGAAGATAATTAGAAGTGTTAAAATGATGATAACACAAGTTGGTGTAAGTTTATACATTATGCCAAAATGGATAAGTATGCAAATGTTGATTATTTCATGAAGTTGGATTATAATTATGTAAATTTGATGTTTGTATCTTGGATTAAGTTTATGAACATTAAATCGTATCTAAAACAGGTTGTGAATATTAATGATTGCCATAAATGGGATAAAATGTTTGCAAAGTGTATGAATTTTTTTAGTTGTGTAAATGTTGAATTGAGGATTTTACATGACTGTAGTAGTTTAGTTCGGAAAATTGTGTAGTTGCTGCTCAATTTGTTAATGTATGCTAGGATTGGAGTTTTAATAAATAATATTTTATTTGATGTGTGAAAATGTGCTATAATCATGTAGAAATGGAAATAAAAATGAAAGTATGATAAAATTATACACGTATTAGCTGAAGGTGCTTAAAGCACCATAATTTGACATGCTTGCTTAATGTGTTTAATGATTTATAACAAGTTTGAAATGTGAAATTGTGTATGGAAACTATAAATTTGATTTAAGCTTGCTAGATGACTAGAATTATACACGTGCTTGTTAAAGTGACACAAAATGCGTAATATGCACTTACATGATAACAATATGCAAATGTTTGTAACTGTTGTGTGGCCCTAATACTTCTAAGTGGGATACGAAGTTAGTATAAGAGTATGACATGTCATATATAATTTAGCAGTATTGCCTACATGTTACATGGATTTAAGGGCTACAGTGAGGTACCCCACATGGACTGACTTGTATGCCCTCTATTATATGTTTCGGCCTCGGCTCTACCATTTTCTCTTGTCTAGTAGTTGATCCTACTAAAATATTTAGGGGTCTAAATGGTATAAATTAAATTATGCAGCTATGAGTACATTTCATACATGATTTGAATTTATATATATAAGAATGAAATGACATGATATGTTATGAAATTAATACGTGGGATGTGTTAAGGCAAGCAATATCATGATGTGACTTGATAATATTTTAATTTGCATGAATTGATATATTATGACTCATGTTGACTTGTGAAATTTGAGTTATGATTATTTGACTATAATTACTTATCTTGTGTATGAGTTGTTGTTAGTGTTATATATATTTTATATACACCCATTGAGTATAAGCTTAGCATATTGGTTTTTACCACAAGTAGGTTGTAGATAGCTAGAGTAAAGTCGAAGTCTAGAAGATCTACAGTAAATATGAAAGCATCATAACTGGTCTTCCCCCTTCCTCTATATATTTATACCCTTTTTGTATTTTTACATATACATAGTGACCTTGTGATATATGTACACTGAGTTGTAGATAAAATGAAAAAAAAATATTGTGATTTTATTGTAAGTACACTAGAAAAAGATAAATGTTAATATTATATTATTGTTCATATTTGATAATATGTGTATCCACAAGTGTGAATAATGATTAAAATTGAGTATAAATTATTCTAAATTGTTAAAACACATGATATATGCATATTGTGTAAAGAGTGTCGAACCTTATTTGGACACCACACAGTTTGGGTAAGGAGTGTTACATTTAGTGGTATTAGAGCACATTTCAGGCAGTCCTATACTATAAGCTAGGGAGTGATACATGCATATTTATAATATAAGTTAGTGTACATGCCAAATGAGTCAAAGCTATAATGTAATTTTGATACATATCTATGTTTGGACTTATGTAATATAGGTATGGCGTCCGACTCATAGAGAGTAGTTGATGAAGAGGTAGAGAGCCATGCTCCTTCTATATCAATTCTTGAAGGTGTTCATGCTCCCTCTGGAGTAAGGGATAAGTCAAAACATATTTTTCTAGCATATGGCTGAAATGGTATAGAGAATTGCAAGGAATGTTCCACAAGCTCCAGTTCCACGTGTTCTAGCACAGACTCCTAATAGACCTCCGATAGAGAAGCTTCGTAAGTATGGGGCTACTGAGTTTAAAGGGAAGGTTTTAGATGATGCCTCTACAACTAAATATTAGTTAGATGGCATAGAAAAAGCATTGCAACAATTACAATGTCCTCTCTAGATAAGTTGATGTATGCAATTTCCTTAAAAAAAGAGGAAGCTTACCAGTGGTGGGTTACAATGGAACATGTAGCTCTCCTAGAGCAATAGACCTGGGATTTCTTTGTCACAAAGTTTAGGAAGAAGTATGTTGGTGATTTATACATGGAGGAGAGAAGGAGAGAGTTTCTTTACCTTTGACAGAGGAGGTCTACAGTCAGTGAATGTGAAAGAAATTTTATCAAACTTAGTAGGTATGCTAGGGAGTTTATACCCACAGAGGAGATAAGATGTAACAGATTTGAGCAAGGCCTACATAATGAAATCATAATGTATGTGGCAACTCAATTTATTAAAGATTTCTCTATTTTGGTAAAAGCAACCTTGAGCATTGAGCAAATCATGACAAGTGAGCAAAATAAGAGGTAGAAGAGGCAGCAGAAGAGGTGTCAAGGACAAGCTTATGCTCCCCAAATTAGTAGCAAGAGACAAAGAGGCCCACAATAAATATGGCATAATCAGAGGCTGGAGCATAGTTATATGAGTAGAGTTGGGCCATAATCCATCTCAATTGCCATCATTGAAGGGATGGGACAAAGATCTCAATTGCCACCAATTTGTGAGCATTGTGGTAAACAACACAGAAGGATATGTCCAAAATTGACTAGTGCATGTTTTATATGTGGGTCTGCATATCATTTTATGAGAGGTTGCCTTAGAGGGAAAACATTACAAACACCGCATCAGGAGAGATCTACCTCTGAAGGAGGCCGGAGTAGAGGAGATATGGAGACAGCTAGTCAAAAGTTATTGGAGCCTCAAAGACAATACATAGGTCTAGTACTAGAGCTCCTACTAGGGCATATGCCATGAAAGCTATAGAGGATCAAGACATTCCAAATGTGATAGCTGGTAAGCTCTTTATCTTTGATATTTTAGTTTATACACTAATTGATTGTGGTTCTACACATTCATATATATGCATACTAGTTGGGAATAGGGGAAAACTTTAGGTAGATACCCTAGATCATGAGATAGTAGTAACTAACTCCCTAGGTCATAGTGTAGTGGTGAAAAGAGTTTATAGGAATTGCCCAATAGAGATTCATGGTCATGTTTTCCTTGGGGACGTGATAGAGTTACATTTTAGAGAATTTGACCTCATATTAGGTATGTATTGGCTACATAGACATCAGATGATGGTAGATTGTAGATAAAAGAGGATCACACTAAAGACACTAGAGGATGATGATGTGGTATTCGTGGGTCAGTGGACAGATTATTTGGCTAACATTGTATTAGCTACTACAGTTAGACAAATGGTTAAGAAAGAGTGTACAACTTATATAATATTTGTACTTGAGTCCACAAAGGTAAATCCAAATATACATAATATACCAGTCGTTTGTGATTTCATTGATGTATTCCCATATGAGTTGCCTGGTTTGCCACTAGATAGAGAAGTTGAATTTGCTATTGAAGTTATGGCATGCACAACTCCGATATCTATAACTCTATATGGAATGGCACTTGTGGAATTAAAAGAATTGAAAATACAATTACATGAGTTGTTAGAGAAGGTTTTCATCCGACCTAGTGTATCACCTTGGAGTGCACCATTGTTATTTGTAAAGAAAAAAAATGGGACACTATAGTTATGTATTGATTATCGATAGTTGAATAAAGTAACTATCAAGAATAAATATCATTTGTCACTGATTGATAACTTGTTTGAATAGCTTAAAGGAGCCAGTGTTTTTCTCCAAAATTGACTTAAGATCCAGGTATCATCAACTAAAAGTAAAGAAGACTGACATTTTTAAAAATGCTTTCAAGACCAACTATGAATACTATGAATTTCTAGTTATGCCATTTGGGTTAACTAATGCACCTATAACATTTTATGGACTTGATGAACTGTATCTTTCATCCATACTTCGACCAGTTTGTGTTAGTATTCATTAATGATATTTTGATATATTCTAAGACTAAAGAAGAGCATGAGCATCATTTAAGAATAATATTGCATACTCTAAGGGAGAAATAGCTTTATGGCAAATTAAGTAAATGCGAGTTTTGGTTGAACGAAGTGCATTTTCTTGGACACATCATATCAGCAGAAGGCATCAAGGTGGATCCAAAGAAGATAAAGGCCATATTAGAGTGGAAGCCACCTAAAAATGTTACTGAGATCTATAATTTTCTAAAATTAGCTGGATACTATAGACGTTTTGTGAAGGGGTTCTCGCTTATTGCTGCTCCACTAACTAAACTATTGCAAAAGAATGTAAAATTTGAATGGAGGGATAAATGTCAGAACAATTTTGACAAACTGAAGGCTATGCTTACAGAAGCACTAGTTATCCTACAACCAATGTCAAGGAAGGATTTTGTAGTGTACAGTGATGCTTCACATAATGGGTTAGGTTGTGTACTCATGCAAGAGGGAAAAGTAGTTGCATATGCATCTAGGCAATTGAAAGTGCATGAAAGGAATTATCCAACACATGATCTAGAGTTAGCAATTATTTTTTCCGCATTAAAGATGTAAAGACATTATTTATATGGCAAACAATGTTGCATCTATATAGATCACAAGAGCTTGAAGTACTTGCCTACACATAAGGAACTAAATTTGAGATAGAGAAGATGGTTAGAACTATTGAATGACTATGACTGCATTACAGATTACCACCCAGGTAAAGCTAATGTGGTGGCTGACGTACTTAGCAAAAATACTTTGGTTACTTTGAGAGCAATGAATACTCGATTAGCACTAGCCGATGATGGTGCAGTCATGGCAGAGCTAATGTTCAACCCAAGCTCTTCAGGAAGGCACAAAAGGATGATAAAAAAAATTATCACATAGTTTGAATTAGCAAAGGTAGGGAAATCAGCACACTATACAATAAAAGATGATGGGTGCTTAAACTATAATGAAATAATATGTGTACCTCAGACTAATGACTTGAGGAAGAGAATACTTGAGGAGACACATAACAATCCATATGATATGCATCCATGTAGCACGAAGATGTATCAAGACTTGAGAGGAGATTTTTTGTTGCCATGTATGAAGATAGATATAGCATATTTTATTTCTAAATTCCTAACATGTCAACAGGTGAAAGATGAATATCAAATTCCTTCTAGATTATTACACCTTATACCTATACCTGAATGAAAATTGGATAGAATCACTATGGATTTTGTAACACGGTTATCGCTTATATAGAAGAAGCATGATTATGTTTGGATAATGGTGGATAGATTGATGAAGTCAACACATTTCTTACTGGTCAAGACTGATTATACATTAGAGAGACTTGTAGATTTATATATACAGGATATAGTAAGGTTGCATGGAATACCATTATCCATTGAATGAGATAGAGATCTAAGATTTACATCCTGATTTTGGAAGAAGTTACACAAGGCACTCGATACCAAATTAAATTTCAGCACAACCTTTCATCCATAGATAGATGGTCATTATGAGAGAGTGATACAAGTGCTAGAAGATATGTCACGAAGTTGTACTATGGACTTCAAAGGTAACTGGAAAAGATATCTTTCACTAGCAGAATTTTCTTATAATAATAGTTAACAAGCTAGTATTAAGATGGCACCATATGAAGCTCTTTATGGAAGAAAATGCAGGACTCCTCTTAACTAGGTAGAGATACGTGAAAGCATACTAGTGGGTCTAGATTTGGTAAGACAAATAGAAGAAAAGGTAAAGATTATAAGGAAGAGGCTGAAGATAACTCTTGATAGACATAAATCATATGTAGATCTAAAGCGAAAAGACATTGAATACACTATGTGTTACAAAGTATTTCTGAATGTTTCTCCTTGGAAGAAGATTATCAGATTTGGTAAAAAGGGAAAACTTAGCTCGAGGTTTATTGGTCCATACGAGATCATAGAGCGTGTTGGACCATTAGCGTATAGACTTGCATTACCATCTGAGCTAGATAGGATTCATAATGTCTTTCATGTGTCTATGCTAAGGAGGTACATGTCAGATCCTTCACATATCATTCCAGTTGAGAAGATGGATATTCGACAAGACTTGACCTCTGATGAAGAACCAATACAAATCATTGCAAGGGAAGTCAAGGAATTAAGAAATAAAAAGGTCCCATTGGTGAAAGTATTATGGAGAAACCACAAGTCAGAGGAGGCCACATGGGAGAGTGAGGAAATAATGAAGCAACAATACCCACAATTATTAGGATAGAGGTAAATTTCGGGATGAAATTTCTTAAGAGGGGAAGAGTTATGACATCCAAAAATACCTTAAGATCTTCATATAGTAAATTCTAAGTATGTTTAGGATCAAAAAACAAAATTAAATTATATTGCACCCGGAGGTCCTAGTTGGGTACTATCTTAAGGAGCTAACTTAAGTTAAGTGTCTTAATTCTTTTCCATGAGTTTTGCATAAGATTTATTAATAATAATAGAGTTTAATAGTATCATTTCGATTTTTAAAATAATATACACAAAATTATCAAAAGCTGCAAAATAGGAATACCCAATAAACCTAGAAATGGCAAAATAGTCAAAGTGGCAAGTTGGTTCCGTACATGGGGAAAATTTGAAATTTCTTAAAAATGACTGGAATATACATAAAAAAAACTTGAAATAATAGGGATTAAATTTTATTAGGTCAATTTACAAAAAGGAAAAAGAAAATGCAATTTACAATTTTAGATTTTAAAATAGGTTAAAGTAGAATTTTAGAAAGTTAAAAAGTAAAATTTGATCCAAACCATCTAAAAAGCTACACCTCTTCATTCTAGTCCTCCATATGCCTTAAGAGAGAGTTAAAGCGGCAGGAAATAGAAAGGAAGGAGGTCATTTCATTCCATCTCCTTCCTTGGCCGAAATTGGATCCAACTTTCCACCATGAAAGTTTTTTCATGCTTCCTTCAATTCTCCACCCAAAAATATCAAAACTTATTGCAAATCTATAGTAAACTTCATCCTAAGGTAAAAGAAAGATTTAAAATTAAAAGTAAGAGAAGAAAAAAGGAAGATAAGTTAAGGGTTCAAAGGTGAGTTTGGGAGTTTAATAGAAAAGATTGAAGATTAAGCTAGGATATTATGTTTTTTTTATATTTTTATGCTTTCTATTATTTTTTTAATGATTTTTTTATGTGTTCTTATGTTGTTTTCTTATAACATAACTAAATAGTTGCTGCCACACCAAAGGAAAAAAGGAAAAGAAAGGGAATAAAACAATAGGAAAACACTTTTGGAAGAAATGTTTGGTGTTTTACAAGTTTTGGAATGTTGTCATCAATTTAAATGGTTTATGCCAAACTAGGATTTGGGTTTGAGTTTTTGGAACTTTAATATGATTAAGTAGAAATGTTATTCTTGATATTTGAAGATGATTAGAAGTGTTAAAATGATGATAACACAAGTTGGTGTAAGTTTATACATTATGCCAAAATGGGTAAGTATGCAAATGTTGATTATTTCATGAAGTTGGATTATAATTATTGTAAATTTGATGTTTGTGCCTTGGATTGAGTTTATGAATATTGAATCATATTTAAAACAAGTAGTTTGTGAATTTTAATTGTTGCCCTAAATGGCATAAAATGTGTGCAAAGTGTATAAATTTTTTTAGTTGTTTAAATACTTAATTTTTTTTTATGATTTCGGGCTTTTGCATGAATTTGGTAGTTTAGTTTGGAAACTTGTGTGGTTGCTGTCCAATTTGTAAGTGTATGCTAAGGTTAGAGTTTTAATAGATAATATGTTATTTAAAGTGTGAAAATATGCTAGATTCATGTAGGAATGGAAATGAAAATGAAAGTGTCGATAAAATTATACACGTGCTAACTTAAGGTACTTAAAGTACCATAATTTAACATGATTGCTTGACATGCTTACTTGATGTGTTTAATGGTTTATAACGTGTTTGAAATATGAAATTGTGCATGGAAACTATAGATTTGACTTAAGCTTGCTAGATGATCGGATTATTCTTGTTAAAGTGACAAAAAATGTGTAATATGCACTTATATGATAACAATATGCAAATGTTTGTAACTGTTGTGTCACTCTAATATTAAGTGGAATATGATATTAGTATAAAAGTATGACATACCATATATAGTTTAACAGTATTACTTAGATGTTACATGGATTTGGGGCTACAGTGAGGTACCCCACTTGGACTAGCTTGTATGCCCTCCATCTCTTCGACCCTACCATTTTTCCTTATCTAGCAGTCGATCCAATTAAAATATTTAGGGTATAAATGGTATAAAATAAATTATGCAGTTATGATTATATTGCATATATGATTTGAATTTACATGTATAAAAATGAAATGACATGATATGTTATAAAATCGATACATGGGATGTGTTAAGGCAAGCCACAACACGATGTGACTTGATAATGTTTTAATTTGCATGAATTAATATATTATGACTCATGTTGACTTGTGAAATTTGAGTTATGATTATTTGACTATCCTTGCTTAGCTTGTGATATATGAGTTGTTGTTAGTGTTATATATGTTTTATATACACCCATTGAGCATAAGTTCAACATGTTGATTTTTGCCACACGTAGATTATACATAGCAGGAGTAAAATCGAAGTTCCAAAAATCTGCAGCAAGTTCAAAAGCATCATAATTCTTCTTCCCTTTTAACTCTACATATTTGTACCTCTTTTGTATTTTGGTATATATATAGTGACACGATGATGTGTA
>CAOGCB011512691.1:0-17810 GCA_948266635.1 Cnidoscolus chayamansa | reverse complement strand
CAAAATCTATTACCAAGAGTATTTCCACTTTTATTGACAAAAACCATATTCAACTTAGCAGCAGCTTGAACAAGAGCATCCTCATCCTGAGACTGTGCTTTGTATAAGACTGCTCCAGTTTTGCTACAGGCAATGGAGGAAAGTTGTCAGAAAAAAATCTGCATGTATTATTGAGCATCTACCTGGTTTGAACTTGACAGCAAAAGATCAACCCAGCAAAAACTCTGAATTTTTTTTTTTAAAAGTTCAAAACTTATTTAAAAGAGAAGAATATACACCTTTGGAAAGGTATAACAGTATTACATATTGCCATAACTGTAAGAAATCGAATAACATCAGGAGATCCACTAGCAATAGCATTGAGCAGCCGTGCATCTGTGAAATAAGTGAAGAATTAATTAGAAGCAAAATTCCAAATATGTATAGTCTGAAAATGGTATCAGGCTATCAGCAATGAGAGAAAAATAATAATAAAACAAATTAAAATCACATAAATTGACAATAAGAATCACAAATATTATTAGTACTTTATGCTTAATTGACTGAAAGATACCAAGCCCTAACAAAATGGCACATTCAAGTCCATAAATCATAATAAGTTTTTGAAAACCTAATAAGATGCAAGAGTTCTTTTGACCAATTCTCATTTTTGGAAAGTAAATTAGTGCTAGAATTCATTATTTCAACTTAGAAGATAAGTCGTTCTGCACAGAAATGAGAATCATGCAAGTACCACGGAAATTCTTAAGTCATAGACCCAGTCGACCACAAAATCCATAGACTATGCTCATAAAATCCCTCAATGTTAGAAAACATGTAATTTACTTTTAATTGTCCTTGAGAATGTGGATGATGACATGGATAAATATGTAATTTACTTTTAATTATCCGTCAATTGCAGATGATATGAAATAAATCTCATTGCTTTAGTCGACAGCCATGTGGTAGCCTAAGTTTACCTATGAATTTCTCTCATAAATAAAGAGTAAAAAATGCACTCATTTGCTCTTCAATTGTTCAAGAAAATTAAACTCAAATATTCTATCACTTCAAAATTTATTGCAAACAAATGAAATTTGTTACAGAATCACTTAAAATCAAATTCCATTAATAGAATTTAATTGAATTACAAGAAGTTTTCCAAACAAGATGAATAGGAAATTCAAAAGGAGGATAGGTGGTCAAAGCACAATGCCGATAAGAAGATGAGATGAGATAATGATTAAACCATAACACTAAAGAAAGAAAAAAGAAGGAAAAAAAAAACAGCATGTGTTCATGTGAGCGAGAGAGAGAAAGAGACCTTTCAAGGCATTTCCACTCTCATTCCCATAAAAAATACCACTGATACAGCATCTTCTAAACACCATTTTATTCTCAGTGAGAGTTCCAGTTTTGTCAGTCAAAATGTACTCAACTTGTCCCAGGTCCTCACTAATTGCTGTGCTGCCACCCACAATGAATGCCCCTTCAAAACATACTCAAAATAACTTGATCTTCATACCCATTTCAAGAACAGTTCTTTTAGTCAATCTATCAACTTACTTTGTTGCATGAGATGGACAGCCGGTTTCATGATCAATCATCTCAGCATCCCAATCAATAAATTTTGCATATAAACTCTTCACAAGATCCAAAGATACCTGCAGCAGAAAAGAAGTTCAGACATTTAATGTTGGATTAATGGCAAACCTACAACTAAGATCATAATAAACCATAGTAATCAATTTATCATATTGCCTCATCAAAACAAATAGCATGCTCTTACTCTTCAACCTTTAATATTTACATAACAAAAACACTATATTGTTGCTTCATTAGTCTGTCAGTGGTTCATAAAAGACTGAATTCAGAATGGCCATAAGAGGTACAAAACTTAATTATGAGCTAGAAGATGACTAGAATAACACTTTCTTACTTCTCAAGAATCTATAGATTGGGCATTGCCCCATTGAAGATATCTACAACTTAAAGAGACTTCAACCTGGAAAACAAACTATAGTTATACTTTTGAATTTTGTTCTTCTAGGATCTCATATTCCTTTTCCAGGGAGGGGACTGATTCTTAGTCCCAATAATATCTCCAACTGGACAGTTTCTTGCAATACCATTCAATTAAAAAATAACAACAATGATAATCTAAAGCATGTACAGAAAACATGCTTTCACCATATGTGCAAAATTTTGAAACCATGTTGGAATAAAAAATTGATTGCAGGGAATGTAAAACTTACTTTAATAGATATGGGTATCATGATGGAACATAGTAACTCGAATCGTAGAGGGATAACCAGTAGTTCATACCATGGACCTTCATTTGGATACAGAACATACCATTTCTACAAATAAAAACTGAGAAAATGAGCATTTATTTGGCAATTTTAAGACAATAAGCTCTTCTGCAAATAAAACAGGACTAAGAGGAAATAAACCAAGGCTCAAATTTAGAACCTGAGAACTTCGAAAATTTATTGTTGTGAACAGTATGCCAAAAGAGAAAGAAACACAGAAATAGGGGTGAGGAGGAAAATGCGTGTGAGAGTATGAAAATTTTGGCATTCATGGTCTCCAAACAAAATTATAAAGCTATTATCTTATTCAATTTTTGTTCGAAATTAGAAATAGAAGATTAAGACTCTTTATAAATCTAAGAACCCAGAAAATTTTGGCACAATTAGAAATAGAAGATTACAAGACTCTTTATACTTCTACGACCCCATTAATAATAAATCCTAGCCATCTGATCAAGAACAAGGAGGCTTTTTGAGATTCTCCACTTCAAGATTTCATCGAGATTCTTACAATGGAAAATAAAAGCTACAACTTCATACAAGATCAAATCTGTAACTGCTCAAGAAGTATGATCCAAAAAAAATCAAATATGAAATCAACTTAGTTATTGCAAAACTATTGTAAGTTGACAAGCCTAGCAAACCTTTCTTGCTTCTGTGTCCTTCCAGACATTCCCAGCTATGCCTAGAACAATAACTACCACTAATTGGAAGACAAATATAGCTCCAGTTAGCTTGTCGATCATGGCATCCATAGCTGTAAGCTTAGGTTCAGGAATACCCCTACTCATACCCAGCTTAGTTTCATTGCCTGAAAAGGAAAAAGAATATGTGTGTATATATATATATATAACTCATATAACAATGCTGCAACAGTGTCAAGACCATCACATAGATTACAGATCAGAAATTATCACTGGAAAATTTATTATGACCAGGGAAAAAGAAATAGTCGACCAAAGGGAGGAAGGGGGGATATAACCTAGTAAACAAATAAACCAGGAAGCCAAATAACCCAATAACAAAATTCATTGCCTACAAGGTGGTGCAAGTTCAGAAAACTGCTGAGAGAAAGAGAGGTAATAGTTTCCATTTAAAAAGTTCTGCAACATGATTCAAGCATTATTCCCAAGTATCAACAATGAAGAGATAGCTCAAAGTACAAGTACATGAAAATTGGCAGAGTAATTCTAATAATAAGACTACATGAACTACACAAATAACAGTAAGTTAAACCAATAGACCAAGCTTTCTCTTAGATATTCACATAATATGCAAGTAGATGTGCTAAAGATGCAACCCTAAACATATGTCCAACCAAAGCCTAGGTTAAGATTCTTAGTTCATCCACTTTTGCAGCATTCCCTCTGCTTTGCAGAGAGGCTGTTTCCCTAGCTCAAACCAATGATCTTAGGTTACAAGTGAAGTCACTTAACTGTTACACCAAAGTGACCCTCTATAATAAACAAATAAATTGCAGAATAAAACAAGTACATTGAATATTTATGACTCACATTTCACATAATATGACTTACCTGTGTAGACAGCCACACCACAAACCCATTCTGTATTTCGCAAGTAGCATGACTGAAGAACTGTGTTTTTTATGGTCAAAGGGCAGACATCATTATCAATAAATGGAGGAAACAAGCGCAAATTTGCATCAAATCGCCTAATGTCCTTATCTGGATTTGGACATTCAATAACACCCTGAGAATAAAAGATTTTGACAATGAATCAGGAAACTTAAGACAAAATAACAAATGATTTGACATGATTGATAATTCCTGCCTTGATTTTGTGCAACAACTCGGAATCTATTCCCATGCAAGCAGAGGGTATTACCCTGGTCTTCAGATCAGTTTCACCATCTAAGGCAGCTGTCTGTAAATCATGTTAGACTATCAGCATCTAAAAATGTACGAATTAACAACAAATTCTGGAAGATGAACATTCAACATTTCACCATGCTGTAAATATAAAAAAATCCCACTCAGTTAGGTCCTTAAGAAAAAGTAAAACCTCTTGTTTTGACAGAAGTTCAAGATTAAATTCTTGCAGGAGACTAGGGTATGATACTATGATGGAAGGAAATGGATTACGACACTTCAGCTGAAATTACCGCAGGCAGGAGAACTTTGACCAATGTCACAAGTCAGATTGTCTGGCTTCACATCATACTTTTACCTCAGGCTAAAACCAACCCAACAACAACAACAACAACAAAGCCTTAATCCCAAACAAGTTGGGGTCGGCAAGTGTGTATTTTCACGTGCAAGTGCACACACATAAGCATGATGTGAGTGGTATAGTAACGACATTAGTCTTGCAACATCATACATTATAGCATACTTATGGTTGGAATGTCAAATCTAACTTAAATATCAAATTGCAAATATGACAGCTTGTGCAATCAAAAGCACTCTTTTAGAATTATTTCCTATGCAAAGCAAGGATAATTAGGATGTAAAATAAGCGAAGAGTTTATCAGAGAAAGTCCAAATAATTTAAGAATTTCACTACAAGTTTCAATGTTTGGAAACCTTAAAAGAGTTCAGAAATAATACAAAATATCAGAGGCATTATAAAGTATTTTATCAGATTCAAAAGAATCACATTTGTTAACAAGTTTATGGTATTGTAGCATTATGCCAGTTTTAATCCAGAAAGCCAAGCTGCATCATTAACAGGGAAAAAACTATGCAGTCAAGAGTAAAGGAGGACACATCCATTGTCCTCAGATGGCAACAAATACTAATACTCTCAATCTAACTTCACATAGATGAGCTGTGTCATTCAAATTCATTTTTAAGCTCCTGTTTTTATTCTACAGTTGAAACAAATGTTCGTAAATGTGGGGTGTTAACAATGCTACACAACGGAAACAAGATGCCTTGAATAACAAGCTACAGTTACAACTTTGACGCTGATTACCAGTATAGAATTGCACATTTACCTCCACATAGCAGATACCTTGATGATCCGAGGTACCAATCAAGACAAGATCACATGGAACTTCATCATTTTCACGAAGCCACACTATATTACCCACACAAATTTCCTGTGCTTGAATCTAGAAAAGAATACCGCTGAGTCATTAATGAATAAATGAATATAGTGTGCATAGCTTTAGCAAACCATGACATACACTTTTAGTTGAAAAAACCTGTGTTTAGATGCTAAGCTTCTATGATCAATATTCAGCTAACTTTCAAGGACACTTCTATGATTAGGCATCAATAAATCCCCTAAAGTTAACTGACTATTCATTTAATTCCTCATCTCCTACTAAATTCATAGCAGGAGAAAACATAAAACTAAAAACAGCGAATAATGTAAAACAATTCCATACATGTTTCTTAATGCCCTGCCTAACAACCCACACTTCCTTCTCATTCGCTTTCTTGTCCGAAAGATATCTGTTATAATCATCCCAAGCTTCTTTGGTTGCTGATACCGCAAATATAAAAATAAGCGGACCCCAAGTACTGGCAGGGTTTACTGGAGTAATAAGTGACCATAGCTGAAGGCAAGCAATCAATAAGAAATACTGGTTCATGAACCGGCTGAAACCAGCAGAGAACAAATCTTAGTAAGAGCAGATCAATATATCTATATATATATACTAATTACATATGCATAAAAAGAGAATCCACCTGAACTGCTCCCACAAATTTTTGGGGAGAAAATTCAATATAGTATATTTTCTGTTTGAAATGCGATTATCACAGTAAAGTTCTTGTGTAGGCGATTCATCATCATTGATGTATACAAATCGCTTCATTTTTTGATTTAGAATCAAATGATTCACAATCAACAGATTCCTACTAAGTTCATCAACAGCTTACAAATTCCACAGCTTCACAGCCTGCATAAGCACCCATCACAATGACGCAATCACATAGAGATTACCAGTAGATTCACAGATTAACACATAAAAGAAAAATTACATAAAAGGAGGAAGAATAGGATTATCGTACTATAATTTTGACATGAATTCAATCCGAAATACCTCAGAAATTGTTCGATTTTGATTTCCTTTTCGTAATTAAAGAAGGATCGTACCTTAATCTGTTTTTTTTCCTTCTCCATTTCTTTTATTTCTTGTCAGGGATAGTCTTGCCTCTCCGCGATCGTTTCTCTCCGTTGGAAGTTGGAAGACGAGGAACAGTGGTTAGGTGGGGGCGTCACCACTGTCTGACTCGGTGAGGAAGCCCTAGGAGACCGTTAGATGGCGTAGAAACTTCCTCCGATACCATTAGGAATACGGTTGCATCCATGATTTAGCCATGTCAGCTGGCATTATGCTGACCTGTCAATTGTAGCCAATCATATTGACTTAATTAAAAATATAATATAAAATTAAGCATAAATTACTGTGATATTATAATTTCACGAGTAATCTCAACTTAAATTGTTTATATAAAAGAAAACAGCAAAATTATTATTTTAATTTAAAGAGTCTGATTATATTGAAAAAAACATTTTAAGAAAAACATTTCATTTTAAACATTCCCTTCCATAAAAAAATATATAAATTTTAAATTCTTATATTTATATTATATATTTATATATGTTATAAAATAGCATATCCAAATATAACAATTTAAAAAAATAAATAAATTAATTTAGCTGGAGTGAGGCTTCATACTCTCAACTCAAGCACATGCTCGACACTGAGCTTGGAGAAAACGGGTTGGACTCTGGACAGATCCACGGGTCTAAATCTAAACTTGGACTAATGGCCCACAGGCCCAAGATCAAAGAAGCGAAGGGCAGTGAAGACATTTCCAGTGGAGGAGGCGACTGGACAGAGTACAAGGACGGCGGTGGTGGCAGAGCAGCAGAGTCAAAATCACAAAAAGCTTTGGCTTTTCTTAACAAGTCGTGACCAACAGTAAGAAGAAGAGCTCGTGACGCGTGGCGTGAAAGCGGTGCACAAAAATCATAGAAAATTAAAAAAGCCTTGGCTGGCGGCGGAGCTTTTTCTCTGTAGTTTCGAGAGACGTCACAAAACTCCCTTCCGGCTTTTCTTTGCCGTGCGTGCCACTTCACGTGCCGTCACAGCTCAATACTGACCCCACCTTCTGATGGAGGGAAACGGATCGAAATCCACTCCCAAGGAATCCGCAGACGCGCTCTGGTGGGTCCACCGAAAGCAGCGGCGGAAGCGGCTCTAAAATTTAAAGATTGCCTCGGCTGCAGCTGCAATGTGGGCCCCCAGCCACACCAGATCCAGATTAAGCCTCCCATACGATTCTCCTTTCTCATCTACCAGGAAATTACTAAAGAAGCTTTTATTAATAATTTCTCCAATCATTTTCATTTTTTTCAAAAAGGTTCATTAATAAAGTACACGTGCCGGCCAGCCGTATGCAACTGCAAGACATGTTCCCTGCTTTCAACACGGAATTCCTGGATGGGACCCACCTCATGTGATTCGCCTCCCCTGCCTCCTACTCCTTACTTTACTTAACAAATGCCTATTTGCTACGTGTTTCAATAATATAAATCCCATTTATATCTTAAATTAATAACAAATAAATCCATCAATTTCTATAATTTATTTAACAACTATTTTATTAATATAAATAAATTAATTCGCATGCACATATAATTACATAAATAGGTAAATTTGATTACAATATTTAATCTAAAATTATCAAATTCAGAAATTTTTTTTTTAAAAGAACTTGATCTTAAGTTATTTACATCCACTGATAACTCAGAACTCAGCCTAATCAATTTCTTTCTGTAATTCTCAAATATATAGAAGGGAATGGGTTATTCCTCTGAAAAATTAGTTGAATACATCAGATCAAGCGTCCTCTAATGGAGGAAAATTAAGATCAATATCTCTTGTTGGTTTGCAGTCCACCACTGATGATGAGTCCGAGTCACTCTGAGCTCCACTCAGTCCACCAGCGAACGCCAATCCCACTGGGTCAAACCGGACAGGGGTTTGCTGAGTCACAAACTCTGGCCTCACACTCCCGTCAATAAACCAAATTGGACCCACAAAGTTCTGTTGTGGATAAACGAACGGGAACCTTCCCACCATCCCACTCACAGCACCGAGTTTACTCGTGGTTTCACGCACCGCTGTAGGACTGGACGACTCTACTGTGCTACTCTGGCTAGGACTCTGGTTATTGATATGGTTAACAGTCGGGGCATTGATTGGAGCGATTTCGCTAGGCAATGGAAAGTTAGTCTTCGCCTTTGAGCCCCGGAATTCACGCGCCGCCTTGTCATAGGCTCTAGCAGCCTCCTCAGCAGTGTCAAAAGTGCCTAACCAAACACGGCTCTTCTTACAGGGATCACGAATCTCGGCGGCGTAACGGCCCCAAGGCCTTTTCCGAACACCTCTATAATGAACCTCTTTCTTATCTTTACTGCTGCTATTGGCTTTCTTGAGACCGGCGGTGCCGTTGTTCTTCTCTCCGGGAGCCATTCCGCTTGAATCTATTATGATTTCTCTGCTCGTGTAGAGTGAAGGGTGGGGTCTGTACGGTGGTTTCGGAAGCGAAGAGCGGAGATTGGACTTTATAGATCAAGTAAAGGAAAAGGGGGTTGGTGGGGTCCAGTCAACGAGAGGGTTGACTGGGACGCCGCCCAAGCGATAAGAGCGTGGAGACAAAAATGATAATTTGTCTGGTTTACGTGTCACGCGGTAATATCGAGATAAGCGGCGTTCTCTGCCGGCTTGCATCCAGTGCCGTTTTGTTAGGGCTTGACTTTGTACAGTTTTGTATTCCCACACACGCTTTTTCTGGAGCGTGCACTAACTTTTTGAATTTCATGTACTTGTAGAAAGCTAATTGGTTAAATAAGTTAATGTACTATTTCATTTTTATGTATGGTTTTTAATTTTATAAAATTTTAAATTAATAATATATATATGGTTTCTCAAATTTATCCATAAGAATAATTAGATATATCACTTTTTATTATTTCTCACTTGGAATGATTGATGATAAGGTTTCTAAAGCAAGGGAGCAAGTGGGCACGCTCTTCATCCGACATTTAGTAGAGTGACACAGAAAACATTTAGCTGACGAGATAACGACCAATTCTAACGGCTAGAGATACTGAAAACCATCGTATCTCCGTCTCTCTCTCTCACACACTGACACGCACAAACACTATCCGCTTTTCTCTCTCTCTTTCCGACCGACAGTTAACTGAGAGAGAGAGAGAAAGTAGAGCCGCCCATTAACTGTGAGACGAGTGTCCTTCTCTTTCCCTTGACGCGTCCTTATCTTGCGCTTGACGCGTCCTCAATAACTCCACACAGAAAAAGTCTAAACAATGCAATCTTTTTTCCTTCTATATATATATATTAATCATTAAATTAAATAAATTATATTTACATTTCAACTCCATCATAGTTAAAATATAAATAAAACTATTTCAAAATAATATATATAAAATTATAAAGAAACTCTTAAATTTATTTATATGCGAGTCTACCGGCTAAGTGAGGCTCCTCTTTCTGGACTGCATACACGCTCACAAAAACCGCGTGCACGCTTCAACAACACGTGAGCTCAAGGAGCGGAACGTAATTATCGATTAATTATAATTTAAGAATTAATTTTATTTATCAGTAAAATATTATAAATTTTATTTGTTTAAAATTGAAATTTGCTTTTATTATTAAAATAAAACGGCAACGTTTTGTTTATCAAATAGTTCCTTACATGGAGTCTGCATGGTATTTCTTGATGTGACGAGAAAGTAATTTAAAATAATTATTTTGAATTTTTACAATTGAACTATTAAGTCTAACTTAAAATCAATGACTCTGAAATTTGAATAATAATTAAAAATTAATGGCCAATCTCAACAAACAAGACCAAAGACCAGTAGTTCCTCTCGGCCACGGCGATCCTTCTGCCTTTCCCTGTTTTCGTACCACTTCTGTTGCCGAAGACGCCTTAAAATCTGCCAAATACAATTGTTATGCTCCAACTGCTGGTATGCTTCCTGCCAGGAGGTAATTTTTCTCCCTCTTTTAATCATTTTCCGATTGATGATTCTATGTACTCGAATATAGCTGTGCTGTTTCTCCTAATCTTCCATTGAAGCATCATAGATTTTTTCTTGATCATATTTGGTATTGCTATTTTTTCTTTCACATGTTCGATTAAATTCCATAGTAGTTGATAGTGTGTTTTTGGGTGTAGGTTGTGTACTGTAGCCATGTTGAGTTGCGTATTTGGATAACTTTCTACTACTTTATTACGGTCATGGTTTTTTGCTATTTCCTTCATTTCCTTGTTTTTTTAAGAGGCCGTTTGGTTCCTTTCGTTGGCTTTACTTATGTGATTGTAGCATTCGTTATCACTGCAACAAAAATATAAAATACAGTAACGAAAATATATAAAAAAGTGATCGCTCAAATAAATTAATTATAATTTTTTATAATTTAAAATACTGATGATTAAATTATTTATAATATATTAACGAAAATTTATAGCTAATTTGTTGTAGTATCTTCAAGACATATAATTTTGTAAGATATAAGCTTATAATATATTATACAAATGTATACCATACTATTTGTTCTCCCATTTGAGAGACTGCAAACTGCATCCTGCTGCACAAGTTCTCATATTCTTATTGATTTCACTTCCTAAATCTTAATTCCTTCTTGAATCAAAATAAAAAGATTTTAAGATTGTCCATGGAAGTACGAAGCATGGATTGCCTGAGAAGTATCATCGGTGCATGGAAAAAAAATGATCATTATAGTAATTGTTGAATGAGTCAACGAAAGAGAGAAAAAGAAAGGCAAAATCAATCCTTTTTAAAGAAAACAGTTCCATGTATGCCTTTACTGTTATTTACCCCTTGCTTGAGGGAGAGGAAGAGGAAGAGAGAACCAGGATGTAGGGGTTGAACTCCTAAACTATCTGGACTTTGAGGCTGGCAATAACATGCAGCTGTTTATAGTTGTAGCTATTTATTAAATTAAATTCAGGACAATCCATATATTACTTGCCCAAATAAACCAGAAGGTTCCATGTTTTTAATGGTGAGGGCACCCGATGATGCGTAGGTGTTTCTTTTTCCTTCAGAAAATGGAGATAATAATTATTAACAGCAAAAAAAAAAAATTCCAATTACAGGCTAAACTGAATTTGTCATTATTGGAAGGCATGAAAGATGATATGGACTTCTGTCTCAAGTTGGCTAAAGAGGAATCTGTCGTAGTTCTATCTGGTAAGACATGTTAGCAATAAAATATGGTGTTAAATTCAGAGTATTAATTCATTTCTAATAGAGACTTAAAAATGGTTGGAAACTACTTATAGTTATACATCAAAACGACTAGCCACCATAATAGTACATCCGGCCATCTATATTATGTCCTTTGCTTATCTATATTTTCAATATTGGCATTACTTACCCAATTCATTTCCAAATACATAGTTCTTCAATAAAAATGTGAACTATTCATGTCAATGCAGGGATTGTAGGAATGAAGAATTGGCTTCGCTTAAGTTTTGCCATTGAACCTTCATCCCTGGCAGATGGTCTTGGAAGGATGAAGTCTTTCTGTGAAAGGCATGCCGAGAAGCAGTAAGGATTACTCCTGGACATTTAGCAGCGGGAGGATCAACTTATCGCGTTGATCCTAAGGCTCATACTGCACTATGTTATCTGAGTACGTTATGATCTCTAGTTGGTCAAGGAATAATGAATCCCTTCTTAGCGACCTAAACATGAGAAGGGGTGCTTGGAGATCAACAACTTCGAGTTGGGTCGATCATTAGATGTCTAAAATCCTTGTATTAAATATCTGTTTGAAGCCTACTTGAGCCAGACTTTTGAAGGTCAAGCAAAGAACATTATTTTATCATTTATTTAGGCTTAAAATAGGAAGGGAAAAAGTGAACTAAGCATGGAATTTGATGTTGCAGATATGATGTGATTATGTGAATAGATATATGATTCTCTCCATTCTTAATATTTGTAAAAAAAAAAAATCAAAGTAACGGGACATAAAATAAGGTTTGATACTTATCCTGAAATAATTTACACATTGGTCCCCTGTAAGAACATTTATGATAAAACATAATTTATAGCATATACTATGTTATTGAAAAGGACAGTGACATATACACATGATTTGGAATCTTACCGATTTCCATACACATTTGTCTCCCTAGAGGCTAGCCCTAATAGAAAATATTATCCCTATAAACAGATTTCAAAAGTAAAATTTTGTCTCATTTAAATCAAATTATTTTCATATTACGTATTTACTGAAGAATTGCATTTCTTATTTTCTGTATTGCAAAGCAGAGTATCACAGCAAATGAATACAAGGGGTTTATGTAGGTGGAAAGATGACTCTCCATCCAAGAATTTGTCCTTGTGAAGTGCTATTTTTTTTCTTTCTCTGTCACATCAAGTAATGAACATATCTATAATGGAGTATCATAATATGCTTTTGGGTTGGAAGCAGTGAAAAAGAGAAGAGCATGTGTATAGTACTTCCACCTAGAAGGGTGATAGGCCAACTTGTTGGGTGGATAAAATAAAAGTTTGCACTTTTTTGTCTCTTTTTTGCAATTTTAACCAAATAACGTATGCTAACTTCAAGCTTTGTTTAGTGGCTTTCTTTGTTTTCTTTCTTCCAAATTTACTATAGAGAAACAAGAAGAGATGGAGAGAAAATTCAAGAAATGGGATTTCCAAGTCAAAAAGGAGCTCAAAACGACACTACCAACAAGCATCAAAGGTGTTGTCAGCAAGCTAAAGGAAAACCTCAATGAAGGTGATAATAGGCCTGTGATTTCACTTGGTCAAGGTGATCCCTCTTCTTTTCAGTGCTTCAGGACTAGTCCTATAGTTGAGAATGCCATCATTGCTGCTGTTCGATCTGCAGAATTCAATTCCTATGCTCCTGCTGTTGGTATTTTATCAGCAAGAAGGTAGGTGCCTGCAAGTTCTGATTCTTGCGGGGAATATCTTACACTTGAAATCCATTTCCTAACCATTTGATATTTGTTGTTGGTATTTTGTAAAAGGGCTATTGCAGAATATTTATCTCCTGATCTTCCACACAACTTGTCACCGGATGATGCCTATGTTACTCTTGGTTGCAAGCATGCCATTGAAGTCATAATAACAGTCCTAGCTCAGCCTGGTGCCAATATTCTGCTTCCAAGGCCAGGCTATCCACATTATGAAGCTTGTGCAGCTCGTAATCACCTTGAATTTAGGCATTTCAATCTTCTCCCTCAAAGAGGATGGGAGGTTGATCTAGATAGTGTTGAAGATCTAGCAGATGACAACACCATTGCCATGGTCATAATCAATCCTGGTAATCCTTGTGGAAATGTATACACATTCGGCCATTTGAATAAGGTAAAACGCACATGTTGTACTCTGTGATCTTAAAGAAAGAACGCTCTTCTATGCATAGTTGTAGGTTTGCTGATCTTTGTGAGCAGCAGATTGCAGAGACTGCAAGAAAACTTGGGATGCTTGTGATTGCTGATGAAGTATATGGTCATCTTGTTTTTGGAGTAATCCATTTGTACCCATGAGTGTGTTTGGATCTATAGTGCCTGTAATTACTCTTGGATCTATATCAAAAAGATTCATGGTTCCTGGTTGGCGACATGGTTGGCTAGTAACTTGTGATCCTAGTGGATTGCTTCAAAAATTTAGGGTAATACTGCTTCATACCGTCAATTATCACTAAAAAAGTTCTTCCAATTTGATGTTTAAAGTGATTGAGAAGCAGCCTGATAGCTTGTACAAATAAATAGACTAATATTCATCTTTTTTTTTTCCAGATTTCTGAGTCCATAAAAAGTTTTCTCCTTTTTTCTCCTGTCCCTCCAACCTTCGTTCAGGTTTGTCATCTAAAATGAATATATTCAGCTATTTAACAAAGTTGCAGTTTTTCAAGTTTTATCTGTCACATCCTACAAATCTTTGTTTTCTTGACAATTTGCCTGATCTGGAGTGAGCAATGTTGTTTTGTCAGGGGGCTATTCCCACTATCCTGAAGAAAACAACTGAGGATTTCTTTTCAAATACCATTGACATTCTGAGGGAAGCATCAGAATTTTGTTATGATAAATTGAAGGAGATTCCATGCATAACATGCCCAGAAAAGGCAGAAGGATCCATGTTTGTTATGGTATGCAGACAAACTTATTGTTAAATTGTCATCCTCACATTTAACTATTTATGAGTTTGCTGTGAAATTGTGTTGGTTAAATTTGGAGCATGTATGTAAAAACACTGGTATAGTATTCGAAAAATCGGATAATTAAAATGAGTATTAGTGACTTTTTTAGTTCAATCATAAATTACCGACCGATTTATCCGTCAGTAACTACAATGAAGTATCAAATCAGTTGGTAATATATATTCTGCATTATACTAATTATCAACGAATTTACCAATGAAATTTGTAGTATGCACCATAATATAATAACGGACAAATCCGTTGTAAATCCATTAGTGAATTTGATTAGCAACAGATTTTAATGACTTAGGAACTTTGGTAAACCTTGCAGGTGAAGCTTCACTTGTCACTGTTAGAAGATATTAAGGATGACTTGGAATTCTGCATCAAACTAGCAAAAGAGGAGTCTCTAATCATATTACCTGGTAAGCAATGGATTATTTTGAGTTTGAATGAAGCTAATTGTTGTGAACACTGAAAGGGTTGCTTGAGAATTACCCATTCAACATTGAAACATACTAATTAAATGAAAATTTGTTGCAGGAGTTGCTCTGAGGCTAGAAAATTGGATTCGCATAACATTAGGGGTTGATCATGCATCTCTTGAAGATGGACTTTGGAGGTTAAGATCCTTCTGTGTAAGGCATGCCAAGAAGAATAACAGTTTGATAGGATCAAATGCTGAAGATTTGAGAATGTTATGAGATGCAATCTATATGCATGTGTACTGCACATTCTCTATACATGCTTATTGCAGAACAACTCAAAATTACTTTTATATCATGTCAATGCCGATGGCTTTGCACTAATTAGGGGTGAAATGAGGAGGATTGACTAAAAGGTAAAACACTAAAGTGTTGAACGGAAATTTATTTACCAAAAGATGGTATTTTTTGAGAAAATTTATAATCGTTGTTTGGTAATATTTTATTAATTTTTTATCAAACAGGGAATCACATTCAGTGTTTAGTGCTTGATAATGTTTAATGCAAAAGTGACAATTATATGTAAAATGAAGTGAAGAATATTAATATTAAAATGTCTTTAGCTTTTAAATATTAATGTGGAATTTGTGAAATATATCTATAGAGAGAGAAAGAGAGTGAGAGAGAGTATTTGAGTATGTAGTGAGGTTAATAATAACAAGAATGAGTGATTCTTGCTTCAGATTTGTGTCAAGTGTGAACAGTTGAGCATATGGGATTAAGAAAAACACAAAAAGAAACACTTACAATAAAATTCAAGATGCCAAGAAAAGAAAAGGCAAAGCTAAGCAAAGCACTTGGCAGACAATTGTACTATGAGATGAGTAAGCATCCACATTCTTGCACTGGCTGCAAACTTTCAACCATCAAAGCACCACTGAGCTTCAAAACACATGTCAATACAATATCATAGATGTTTAAGTTTTTATATTCAATCTATATATTATCTAATGCCTATATGTGCTTAGATTTCACTATTGGCTTCCATCCTTCTCCTCCTCTCATTAAAATAAAAGAAAGTGGAAACAAGAAGTTCTTGTTTTTAATGGGGTCTTTGCCTTAAGCTCATACATTGCACAGCTGTTAGCTTGGAAGAAGGCCTGCCATTGATGTACAATAACATTATGCTTTTGGGTTCTATGTATTTTATTTTTGACACCCACCCACCAACCCACAACACCACCATTTGGACACCTACCTACCATTAGGGACACCTGAAGGCTTAAACAAGTACATGTTTTTTTTTTTATCATTTTATCTTCATGAGTACTAAAGATTTGTGTGTGTGTTTATATATAAATGTGTATATATCCAATGATGCCTTTGTTCTATGTGATATCTTGAGATTATAAAGTTGAAATAAACCCTTTTATGAGAGGAATCACCATCATTTCAGTGCTTGATATATATATATATATGGATGGTGGGCTCAAAACTCTCTCCACTACCATTGTCCTTGTATTTTTTTTTTGGAAATTTTGTATGGATCATACTTGGGCCAACACTTCATCACCTTCACACTTCAATACTCAAATACCAAAACTGTCTGCCAAGATGCCTACAACATTCCATTAATTTAAAATATATATCAAGCTCTCTAAATGCTCCACATAATTCATAAAACTATAATAATAATATATTAATCTTCATGATAAAATTATTATCCATAAACCCTTTTTATTAATCAAGAAAATTATTGATTTTCAAACCAAATGAAGCAAATTATTAAATTATACAATCTTATTTTTTAAATTCATTTAACTCAATTAAATCCCAAAATTTTTAAAATTTCATTGTTCTTTAGTTTAAAGTATCTGTAATTTGGAGAGAAAAAAAGAGAGTGGTGATATGATATGAAAAGACATCAAGAAAGATAAGAGTTAGGCAAGTGGAATCAACCAAGAAATAATAAAGAAGCTGACTTTGTGGGAAGCAATATTGCTGTCTATTTCTTTTGTATACTAAGAACAAAAGCTCAAAGAGTGGTAAGCTCTATATAAAGCAGCTCTCTGCATGGTCTGTGTATGCATCACATCTCATATCATCATCTCTACATCCTCATATACATTGTCTTCCATGATCAAATCCTCAAAAATGGCAGTAAAGGGCCTTCTCAATCTCAGACTACTTCTGGTTCTCTCTCTTGTGCTCTCTTCTCTTGCAGTCCCTGCAACCAGTGAGTCTCAAATGGGTTCTTACTATATATATGTATATGTATGTATTGATGATTATGTTTCAGGTTACTAAATTTATATGGTTTTCAGGAAGCTTCAAATCAACTGGAAAAAACCCATCTTCAGATCAAGATTTGCTAACTCAGGTAAAAAGATGAAGATTCAAGAATCTTTCTTGCCACCTGAAAAACTCTCAAGTGTTACTGACATGCAAGCCCTATTTTTTCTATGTACTTCAAAAAAAAAACATAAAAAAACATGATTCTGATGAGGTGGATTTATTAATGAATTTCAGGATTCAATGGGTATGAAGAGTGGAGAAGAAGTAATTGATTTGGAAGAAGGATATTATATTAATGGAAAGATTTACTTGGAAAACACAGATTATCAAGGAACTGGAGCAAACACTCACCATGATCCAAAAGCTCCAGGAAGACCTTAACAATTTCATCAAAGTCATAATGATTTAAAATTTCATTTTATTCTATTGTGTATGTGCAAATTTGTCAATATTTTATGCATGAAGCTCTCTTACTTGTTGGGTTGTGTTTGTATTCTCAGCATATTTAATTTGTTTGCCTCTGGAATTGTAATGGAATATGCCTTTTGTCTGTTCTCTTATCAAAGATTTCTTTCTTTTTTT
>CAOGCB011511964.1:0-21162 GCA_948266635.1 Cnidoscolus chayamansa | reverse complement strand
AAAGTAGCAGAGGAACCCAGGACAAGCAGTAAGAGAAGATAAAGTTTGCAGAGGTAGAATTTGTATAGTTTATGTATCCCAATAGAGTTTTGTAATGTATAAACTTTATGGATTTTGTAATTATCACAGAATAGAGGCAGTATTGTAAATAACTAAATTGTATGTTGAATTTTATGAATTCTTTTGGAAATGGTTTTGATTGAATGGTTGATGGGATGATTGATTTTAATTTAAAATCTGTTTGAAATGAGGGAGTGATTGAATGATTGTTTGAAAGAAAAATTTATACAGGTTTTGAGTAATTGTGTTTTAAATCTTACAGGATGGGTAGTGGTTTCACTGTAGAGATGTAGGAAATCACTGTTCATTCTGTGGGAGGCATGTCATAGGGGATGTGACATGACAAGTGAGATGTGTACTGCAATTTACATGTTAAGTCAGCAGAAATGTAAGTAGTAAGTTTGGTATTCAAATGGACTCCAAATAACCTGAAATTTTGTGTGCAACTGTATTTATATGTTAGCTTCATGTCTGTAAAAATTGAGAATAAACTGGGTGGATTTGGGGTAGGAATTAATGGAGGAAAGATAGAAATGTATTAAAGAGTAGATTGGGCAACAATAGATTTTAGTTGAGTAGAAAGTGACTTAAATGAGCTTGGAATGAGCTGAAATTTTAATGGAATCTTAGATGTTAAGTTGTTTGGAATTGTATAAAATTTTAGAGCAATTAGAGTTGAGTAAGAGAGGTTTCTGCCTCTAGGAAGAGGAAGTTGCAACCAAACTTTCTTAAGTCGTGGGCGCGAAAGGGGACCAAAATTAGACAGTAACTTTAGTGCTAAAGTCGTGAGGGCGACAATAGTTTTCGCGGGCATGACTTAGGTTCTCCGAGACACAGTAGGTTGGTAGAATTATTCGCGAGCGCGACTTGTTCCAGTCAAAGAGGAACTTTGAGAACTGATAAGACTTGGAACATATTTTGGGAATCTAGTGTTAGACTTTTATTCATTGTATTTAATTATTACTTTTGAATGAAAAGTACCAATGTATATTGATATGAAAATTATGATATGAAATAGGTACTCGAAGCGAGAATATTCCTGCAGATCGAGCTAGGATTGATAAGGGAAAGCTATAATAGGTAAGTTATGGGATCATTGTGCAACCATGTGTACGATGATAATGTGTTAAATATTTGATGCTTGAGATGTTTGATATTTCTTAAACTATTATTATTTGAAAACCTGGTGAGCCAATTGAAATGTAGTTTGGGGCCACGAGTGAGATTTGATATAGAAGTGTGTTCCTATGCAGGGAAATGAAAAAAAAATGGAATGTTGAATGTTATGTGCCTTGATGTGAATGTGAATTGTGAAGTGAAGTATTGATTGATGTGTTTGTTGAGATTTTTGGATATTGCACATGATAGTAAAGTAGGACATATGCACATGACTTATTAAGATATGAGAAATGATAAATGCATATGATGTCATGGAATTCATAAAGCATATCATACATGACATATTCACAGGAGAATGGTGGGTGATACAAAGAAGGAACCCGACTAAGAAAAAGAAAAAAAAGAAATGGCAGATGATACCGAGAAGGAACCTGGCCAAGAAAAGAAAAGAAAAAAAAAGAATGGTGGGTGATACTGAGAAGGAACCCAACCAAAAGAAAAAGAAAAAGAAAAGAAATGGTGGGTGATACCGAGAAGGAACCCAACCATAAGAAAAGAAAAAGAAAAGGTGGGTGATACCAGGAACCCAAACTAAAAATGAAAAGAAAAGAAATGATGCGTGATACCGAGAAGGAACCCAATCATATGAAAAAAATGGGAATGGTGGGTGATACCGAGAAGGAACCCAACCATGGGTGCATAACATGAATGCATCCATATCATACATTGAGATATTGCATAATGTAATTGAGATTCATTATATATTGATCATGATAAGAGAATATGACGGTAATCATTGTATTTGTGGTAACACTTAATGTGGAATCAATGTTTTTTGATGCACATATTTTATTTTCAGGATATGCATGCTACATCTGTGTGTGCATAACTTACTGGGTTTCGTACTCATCGTTTATCTTTGATGAACGCAGGTGAGAGCAGTAAGAGAAAGCAAGGCGATCAGTGAGCTTTCTTGTAAAAGTTCACAGAGCTATTTAGTTGTAATTAGATATGTATCCCAAGACTTGTGTATTTTATACAGTTTGTATCTTGTAACTATCACTAGAGGGAAGAGGCAGTATTGTAATAATAATATATTTATGATGCGTGAATTTTAACTCTGATGGATATTTTTTGAGAATGTTTTAATGTGGTTTTATTAAATGATCTTTTGTTTAAAAGATATATGTTGTTTAATGATTTGATTTTGGAAATGATATTTTAAATGATGATGAGGATATTTTAAATGTATAAAAAAAATTCTACAGGATTTTTACAAGGCAATGATCCAATATTATCCCTTACCGGGTAATTGGTGATTTTCTAAAGTGGAAGTGGGAAATCATTAGTCATTTTGTGGGAGGCATGTCATGGAGAGATGTGAGATGTTTTGTTTGGTATCGAAGCTTAGTGAACATTATGTGTGATAATTATATTTACTGCCTCTTAGTAATATGTTACATAGCTTGGGATTATGTTATACCTCTGGTACTGATTGTGATAAATATGTTTTGCCAAGGGACGAAACATATTAAGTGAAAGAGAAAATGACAGATATAGCCATAATTGTTGGGGAGGAAGGTGGTGGGAACCATAATCCTCAAGTAGAAGGTACATTAGAGTTTGGAGAAAGAGTGGACGGTGGAGTTGAGCCAATGCAGAGAGAACATGCTGAGGGACCTCCAGTGGCCGAAATGCCAGTAGCTTCCTCAGTAAACCCAATAGCTACTCAGGTGGCTAATTTGTTGATGCTGCTGCAAGGTCAGAACTTTCCTCAAGCTCCTTTGGTAGCTAATAGAGAACATCTGAGGAAAGATTTTGACAAGCTGAGAGCTTAAGGAGCAGTAGATTTCACTGGAACCATAGATCCTTATGTGGCGGAAATGTGGTTGGAGAGAACTTCCAGGTTGCTAAGGAAGTTGGATAGCACAGATGCTATGAAGTTTGAATATGCCATCTCATTGTTACAAGATGATGCATATGAGTGGTGGAAGACCGTGCCGAATGGTCTAGTGGAACCACTTGTGTTGACTTGGGATGACTTCCAGAGAGAATTTAGACAAAAATACATCCCAAATGCCTACACTGATCAGAAGTTGCAAGAGTTCTTGAGCTTGAAACAAGGGGATAAATCAGTGGCAGAATATGAGAGGGAATTTATTAGATTGGCTTACTATTCTGGGAATCTGGTAATGATAGGTTGAGATAGATGCAAGAAGTTTGAACAAGGGTTGAAGCCCAAAATACGGATGTTGGTGCAAGGATTCAATTATGATGAATTCTCAACATTAATAGCGAATGCGCTCAATCAGGAGTGAACCTTGAATGAGGAAGAGGAGAATCGGGCAAAACAGGCTCAGAAATGGGCAAAAGGAGAGAGTTCTTCCTGCATATTTCCATCAAGGGGAGATTCAGAGGGTCATTTGCACCGAGACAGAGTAGTTTTAGGCCACCAGTGCCTAGACCTCAGGTGAGGAGTGATCAGAATAGGAGAGGTTGTCCTACATGTGGCAGAGTACATGTTGGACCCTGTGAGCAAATGTCAGGGGTAATCTATTACAGATGTGGTGGTACAAGACATTTTGCAAGAGACTGCTCTACTCTAGAAGAAATGCCATTGCACACTACTACTGAGAGCAGAGGGTATAGACCACTAGTAGTTAGATCAGCTCCAGGAATCTCATATTCTGGTAATCGACGTCGAGGTAGAGGTAGACCAGAGCTTACCTGAAGAGAAGGTAGTTAGGTCTCAGTGAATAAGAACCCTACTCGTGAGGCTCCAGCTAGAGTCTATACCATAAGGCAAACAGAGGACTTGCAAGCTGCAGATGTGGTTATAGGTAAAACTCTACTTTTTTATCATATAGCATTAATTTTATTTGACTTAGGTTCTTCACATTCTTATATTAATGTGGGGTTAACTAATAAATCAGGTTGGAAATGGGAGTATTTGGATGTTGAAAGGGTGGTGTCTAGTCCCTTAGGACAGGAGATGAGAGTGATTTGGGTTTATAGAAATTGTCCTTTAATTTTATATGGGACTACATTTTCATCAGATTTGATGGAAATGCCATTTAAAGAGTATGACATTATTTTGGGAATGGATTGGTTATCGCGATATCAAGCGATAGTTGATTGTAGGGAAAAGACAGTGGAGTTTAGAGATTCAAAATATTAGGGAATTATGATACAGGGATGCAAGCCACCAGCTATATTTTCCCTGATATCAGCCACAACATCTAGAAAGTTGATGTTACAAGGGTGTACAACTTATCTAGCTCATGTGGCAGATACTAGAGTGGAGACTTCTAAACTCCATGACATTCCAACAGTATCTGAATTTCCTGATGTATTCCCCAATGATTTGCTAGGATGACCTCCAGTTCGAGAAGTTGAGTTTGAAATTGAGGTAATGCCAGGTACAGAGCCTATTTCTATTGTTCCTTATAGAATGGCTCCTACAGAATTGAAGGAGTTAAAGACTCAGTTGCATGAATTACTGGATAAGGGGTACATTCGACCTAGTGTTTCCCTATGGCGTGCACCCGTATTGTTTGTCAAAAAGAAAGATGGTACAATGCGGATGTGTATTGATTACATGCAACTGAATAAGGTGACGGTGAAGAATAGATATCCGTTGCCACGGATTGATGATCTATTTGATCAATTGAAGGATGCTGCTATTTTCTCAAAGATTGATTTAAGATCAGGCTACTATCAGCTTTGGGTGAAAGATAGTAGTATTCCTAAAACAACATTTTGAACTATATATGGGCATTATGAATTTTTGGTGATGCCAGTCGGATTGACAAATGCACCTGCAACTTTCATGGATTTGATGAATACTGTGTTTAATGAGTATCTAGATCAATTTGTCATAGTATTCATTGATGACATTTTGGTATATTCACATACTCGAGAGGAACATGACCAACATTTGAGGTTGGTTTTGCAGAAATTACGTGAGAAGCGATTGTATGGGAAGTTATCAAAATGTAATTTATGGATGGAGCATATATCTTTTCTGGGTCACATCATATCTGCAGAAGGTATTCGTGTCGATCCAAGAAAAGTGGAAGCAATACTAAGCTGGCAACCACCTAAAAATGTTAGTGAGGTACGTAGTTTTCTTAGATTGGCAGGTTAATACAGGAGATTTGTGTGAAGGGATTTTCCATGATTGCAATTCCATTGACGAGATTGTTGAGGAAAGATGTCGCTTTTGAGTGGACTGAGCAATGTCAAGCTAGTTTTGATTGGTTGAAGGAAAGTTTAACACAAGCACCAGTGTTGACTTTACCTACACCTGGTGTAGATTATGTGGTGTATAGTGATGCTTCACTGAATGGGCTTGGCTGTGTGCTGATGCAAGATAGAAAGGTGATAGCCTATGCTTTTAGACAGTTGAAGCCACATGAAAAGAATTATCCGACACATGATCTGGAACTAGAAGCCATTGTTTTTGCATTGAAAATATAGCGACATTATCTATATGGTGAGAAATGTTATATATATACAGATCATAAAAATTTGAAACATTTGGGTACATAGAAGGAGTTGAATCTTAGGCAGAGGTGGTGGATTGAGTTGATCAAAGATTATAACTGTCTGATTGATTATCACCCAGGGAAGGCTAATTTGGTAGCAGATGCACTCAGTAGAAAAGCATTTGCTAGTTTGCAGCAAACATCAATGATCTCGGTGAGGGAAGTACAAAAATTAAATGTTGTAATTTCTCATCATTCTGATGATGGATTGGTAGCGAAATTGAGAGTGAAGCCTATTTTGACAGAGCAAATTAAAGCAGCAGCTGAGAAAGATGAGCAGTACCAGAATGAGTTTGCTAAAGTAAGGGTTAGTGAGACTATAGAATATACAGTGAATTATGATGGGTTACTGCGTTATAAGGGCAGAGTGTGTAGTCCAGCTGATGATGAGCTCAAGAGGGAAATTCTAGAAAAGGCACATGAATCCTTGTATTCATTTCATCCAGGTAGTACTAGATGTACTTGGATCTGAAACAAAATTATTGGTGGATTGGGATGAAAAAGGATATAGTTGAGTATGTGGAAGGTGTCTAACTTGTCAGCAGGTGAAGGCTAAACATTAAGTTCCAGCAGGTTTGTTACAACCATTGATGATACCTGAGTGGAAATGGGACAGAGTGACCATGGATTTTGTGACTGGATTACCGATGTCTCCAAGGAAACATGATGCAGTATGGGTGATTGTTGATAGATTGACGAAGACATCACACTTTATACCTATTTGAATGGATATTACAGCTTAGATAGGTTGGCTGAGTTGTATATCTAGGAGATAGTCAGGTTACATGGTATTCCAGTAGCCATAGTTTTGAATAGAGATCCAAGATTTACTTCCAGGTTTTGGAGGAGGTTCCAGAGAGCTATGGGAATAAGGCCGAATTATAGTACAACATTTCATCCTCAGACAGATGGTCAATTTGAGAGAGTTATACAGATTCTGGAGGAAATGCTGAGAGCATGTGTACTAGAGTGGGAAGGTAATTGGGAAAAATACTTACCTTTGATGGAATTCACGTATAATAACAGTTACCAGTCTAGTATACAAATGCCACCATATGAAGCATTATATGGCAGACAATGTAGAACGCCGCTGAATTGGGATGAAGTGGGTGAAAGAAAATTGATTGGTTCTGATTTGGTACGGGAAGCAGAAGAAAAGGTGAAACTTATTTAGGGAAGATTAAAAGCTGCATCAGATAGAAAGAAGTCATATGTGGATTTGAAACGCAGAGATATACAATACAATGTGGGAGATAAGGTGTTTTTCAAAGTGTCACCGTGGAAATACATTTTGAGATTTGAAAAGAAAGGTAAATTGAGTCTGAGGTTCATTAGACCATATGAGGTGTTGGAGCGGATTGGACCTTTGGCCTACAGATTGGCGTTGCCACCAGAGTTAGATCGGATTCACATCGTTTTCCATGTTTCTATGTTGAGGAGATATAGATTAGATCCTTCACATATTATTTCAGCTAAAACAATTGATATTCAGCCAGATTTGAGCTATAGCGAGGAACCGATCAAAATTTGTCATGGGAAACTAAACAGTTGAGGAATAAGCATATCCCGTTAGTTAAAGTTTTATGGAATCATCACACGGGACAAGAAGATACATGGGAACGAGAGATGGAGATGAGACAATTGTACCCATAACTCTTTGGAGGTTAGTATATTTTAATTTTGAATGCTAGTATGATTTAAATTTCAGGATGAAATTTTCTTAAAGTGGGCAGAATTGTCATGAACGGGTTTTAGGACCTAAAAGATTAGGTGCCTAAAATAAAGAAGCAGTGAAAGAAATACATAAATGAAGAAAAGAAATAAAGAAAATAAGAAAATAAAAAGAAAATAAGAAAATAAAAAGAAAATAAATAAAGAAGTGAAATAAAAAGAAAGTTGAAAAGTCAAAAGTTGATAAGTCAACAAAAGTGGCAAGAGATGTGGCATAAAGGGATAAGTGAAAACAACAAGAGAGAGAGGTAGAACCAGCAGATAGAATCAACGGTAAAAGATAAAAGAGAGGAGAGGAAGAGAAGAAAAGAAGAAGAAGAAGAAGAAGAGGAACTCAACCAAACATAAGGTTAGTTTTACATGCTTTGATAGATTTAATGTTTGATGTATGGGAAGATGTTGGAAGTGAACAGTAAGTTGGGGTTTAATCTGACCTAGAATTTTATAAAAAGTTTATTTTGATGAAAAAAATGATATTTAGACTTAGACCAAAGTAATAAAGACTATAGAAGTGAGAAAAATGATTGAAGTGCTGAACTGGAACTAGGGTTTTGGGTGAATAGTAAACTTGAATTAAGATTCTAGCAAACCAAATGAAGTCCAAAAATTATAAATGATATACCAATATAACGCTATGAGAGTTAGCTACAAATGTCTAGAACATTATTTTTTGAAATTAGATCATTTGAGGAATGAAAATGTTGTATGAACAGATAAGGGTCAAACTGCAGGGTTCTGAAATTTCAATACAAGGTATTGGATGTTGTTAATGATTTGGAAGCCTTAATAGTTAGGTAAAATTATGAAATTTGGTATGAAGCTTATTTAGGATGTTATCTACAAGTTTCATGATTTGCACTTTGGGAAAAACAGAACTTAAACTGGTCAAAAGATTTGACAAGTGAGATGTGTACTACAATTTGCAGGTTAAGTCTACAGAAATTTAAGTAGTGAGTTTGGTATTCAAATGGACTCTAAATAACCTAAAATTTTGTGTGGAACTGTATTTATATGTTAAATTCGTGTCTGTAAAAATTGAGAATAAACTAGATGGATTTGAGGTAGGAATTAATGGAGGAAAGAAATAAAGGTATTAAAGAGTAGATTGGGCAACAATAGACTTTAGTTGACTAGAAAATGACTTAAATGAGCTTGGAATGAGTTGCAATTTTAATGGAATCTTAGATGTTAAGTTGTTTGAAAGTGTATCAAATTTTAGAGCAATTAAAGTGAGTAAGAGAGGTTTCTGCCTCTAGGAAGAGGAAGTCGCGACTAGGCTTTCTTAAATCGCGGGCGCAAAAGGGGACCAAAATTAGACAGTAACTTTAGTGCTAAAGTCGCGAGGACGACAATAGTTTTCGCAAGCACGACGTAGGATTTTCGAGACATAGTAGGTTGGTAGAATTATTCACGAGTGCGACTTGTTGATTCGCGAGCGCGACTTGTTCCCGTCAAAGAGGAACTTTGAGAACTGATAAGACTTGGAACATGTTTTGGAAATCTAGTTTTAGACTTTTATTCATTGTATTTAATGACTACTTTTTGAATGAAAAGTACCAATGTTTATTAATATGAAAATGCTGATATGAAAGAGGTACTTAGAGCGAAAATATTCCTAAAGATCGAGCTAGAATTGATAGGGGAAAAGCTATAATAGGTAAGTTATGGGATCATTGTGCAACCATGTGTACGATGATAATGTGTTAAATATTTGATGCTTGAGATGTTTGATATTTCTTAACTTATTATTATTTGAAAACCTGGTGAGCAAATTGAAATGTAGTTTGGGGCCACGAGTGAGATTTGATATAGAAGTGTGTTTCTATGCAGGGAAATGAAAAAAAATGGAATGTTGAATGTTGTGTGCCTTGATGTGAATGTGAATTGTGAAGTGAAGTATTGATTGATGTGTTTGTTGAGACTTTTGGATATTGCGCATGATAGTAAAGTAGGACATATGCACATGACCTATTGAGATATGAGAAATGATAAATGCATATGATGTTATGGAATTCATAAATCAGATCATACATGACATATTCATAGGAGAATGGTGGGTGATACTGAGAAGGAACCCGACCAAGAAAAAGAAAAAAAAAGAAATGGTAGGTGATACCGAGAAGGAACCTGGCCAAGAAAATAAAAAAAAAGAATGGTAGGTGATACTGAGAAGGAACCCAACCAAAAGAAAAAGAAAAAGAAAAGAAATGGTGGGTGATACCGAGAAGGAACCCAACCATAAGAAAAGAAAAAGAAATGTGAGTGATACCGTGAAGGAACCCAACCTAAATATGAAAAGAAAAGAAATGATGGGTGATACTGAGAAGGAACCCAATCATATGAAAAAAATGGGAATGGTGGTTGATACCGAGAAGGAGCGCAACCATGGGTGCATAACATGAATGCATCCATATCATACATTGAGATATTACATAATGTAATTGAGATTCATTATATATTGATCATGATAAGAGAATATGACCGTAATGATTGTATTTGTGGATATTTGATGACACTTAATGTGGAATCAATGTTTGTCGATGCACATGTTTTATTTTGAGGATATGCATGCTACGTGTGTGTGAGTATAACTTATTGGGTTTTGTACTCAGCGTTTGTCTCTAATGAATGCAGGTGAGAGCAGTAAGAGAAAGCAAGGCGATCAGTGAGTTGCTTGTAAAAGTTTGCAAAGGTATTTAGTTGTAATTAGATATGTATCCTAAGACTTGTGTATTTTATATAGTTTGTACCTCGTAACTATCACTATAAGGAAGCGGCAGTATTGTAATAATAATATATTTATACTGTGTGAATTTTAACTCTGATGGATATTTTGTGACAATGTTTTAATGTGGTTTTATGAAAATATCTTTTCTTTAAAAGATATATGTTGTTTAATGACTTGATCTTGGAAATGATATTTTAAATGATGATGAGGATATTTTAAATGTTTTAAAAAAATTTTCTATAGGATTTTTACAGGGCAATGATCTAATATTATCCCTTACATGGTGATTGTTGATTTTCCGAAATGAAAGTGGGAAATCATTAGTCATTCTGTGGGAGGCATGTCATGGAGAGATGTGACATGTACCAAAGGATATTTTAAGAGATATCTCCATAAGACATAACATAAATATGGGGGACTTCTAGATCACTCAACATTATTGGTGATAGATCATGAATAATGCAACGCAACACATATCATGCATCTAATGCAATAACCTAGGCATTATGATGCGTGGGCATACTAAAAGCATTAATTAAATTTTTTGTATCATAAAAGAGTTTATATCCATTCACTTGGAGACTTTAGCATACTTAAAGAATCTCTTGTTCGTCACTAATGTCCCTGAATTCCAAAGTCCAATCTTGTATTCCAGACTTCGGATTAGAGACTCAATATAGACTTAAACATACTTAAAACATCCCATAAAACCCCATTAAAAATAACATGAATATGACATACTTAATCCAAGCAATTTTGGTCAGAAATTATTGGAGAGGGGACTTTCAACGGTAGGTTCGGTGATCGAATGTCACTTTTACAAAGACAAAAGGCTCACTTGCATCAGCAAATTCAGCTACCATAATTTCCCTTTCCCACTAGGTTTGGCAGCCGAAAGTTTAACCTTTGGCTGCCGAAGTTGGACTTCCTTTCCTTTCCTAAGTTGCTTTCTAGTTTCGGCAGCCTAAACCCCCTTTTGGTTACGGAACCAAGGTTTTGGTAGTGGCCAAAACCTGGGTTCCAACACTTCTAACATGCCCAAAACCTACCAATTACCACTCAAACTATTTCTAAACATTTAACAACATCATTGCAACTCAACTAACCTCATTTTCATCAATCTGCATCCATTGTTTCATCAATTTCATGCATTTTCATCAACTTTCCTTAAACTTAACATTGTGATTTCTTCTATCCTTTAACATGCATTTCATTCTAACATTTCTTACATGTATTCTAACATCATTTAACACATTCAAACGTGCATAATTGCATCTTGTGTTCATCATTTGGTTCCTTTATACATTTTCATCCAAACTCTTCACTTAGACCTAGTTTTTTTTGCATCCATCATTTACATCACTTAAAGCATTTAACTTACCCCGGATTGAGGTCTTAAACTGTCTGGAACTAGGTTTGAACTGCCTTCTTCAATTTCTCCTAAGCTCCCTTTCTCCTTCTTTCCTTTACTTTTTTCTTCTTAAATCTTTTTTTTTTATCCTACTTCTATTTTCATTTGAATTTTCTTTAGTCTTCTGTTAAGTTCATGAAATTTGAGAGGGAGAGAAATGTGAAGTTTTTGCCAAAATCTCTCCCTTGGCCGACTTCCTTTACTATTTATAGTGGAGGTGGCACACAGGGCTCGGTGGCCAAACCTTTGAGTTCGGTGGCCGAACCTGTTTTTTTTTTCAAGTTAGCCCTAGCTAAGCTTCACTTTAGTCCCTCAATTTTCCTATTTGTTCATTTTAGTCCTCACTTTATACATTTTGGTCCTTTAAATTTTTTAACTTAGCATTTTGATCCACAAACACTATTTCAGCCTGGTTTTTGAATATTGCATGAATATTTCAATCAAAAATTTAGAATCCGACATCGGAAATGGGTCAGGTGTTACATATTTCCCCCCTTTAGGAATATTCCTCACTGAATGTTCAACATACTTAAATATAACATGGAACATAGTCATGAAGCATACATAACATGTAAACATTGAACATAACATCATAACGTATGCATACATAACATAACGTTTGACATCATTTTCATTACATGTAGGGGAAGTACTTCCTATTTTGACTCTCAATGGTGAAAAATGTGGGGGTACTGCTGAATCATGGATTCCCTGGTTTGCCAGGTACATTCCTCAATATTATGGTGATTCCACAATAGTTTAACCATAAGTATCTCCTTGTTCCATAGTTTCTTGATCTATGTGTCCAAAATCTTGACAAGTTGCTCTTTATAGGTGAGATTCTCTACAATCTCATACTCTGGCTTCTTGAGAACCTTACTAGGATATGTTTCTCTGCATAAAGATGTGGAAAACGGGATGAATCCTCTCCATGGAAGAAGGTAAATCTAGCATGTAGGTGAAATCACTTAATCTCTATACTATTTTGTAGGTCCAATGTACCTAAGAGCCAACTTACCTTTCTTTACAAAATGAACTACCCCTTTAATAAGAGATACTTTCAGTAATACCATGTCCCCTTCTTAGAACACTATATGTTTTTGTCTGACATCAACATAACTCTTCTACCTACTGACTGCGGTCCTTAGTCTCTCCCTAATTATAGGAATCACCATGTTGGTGACTTCCATAATTTCGGGTCCAACCAATGTACGTTCTCCAACTTCTTCCTAACATATAGGAGATCTACATTTCCTTCCATATAAAGCCTTATATGGAGCCATTCCTATGCTGAACCGGTAGCTATTGTTGTAAGCAAATTCCACCAATGGTAGACGTGGCTTCTAAGAACCTCCAAAATTCAGCACACACATCCGAAGCATATCTTCTATAGTCTAAATGGTTCTCTTGGATTGTCCATATGTCTATGGATGGAAGATCGTGCTAAAATCTAGCCGTGTTCTCATAGCATTATATAGATTTCTTCAGAATAGTGAGGTAAACTGGGGTCCTCTATCTAATACTATAGATATCGATGTACTGTGCAGTTTGATGATCTCTTCCATATATATGTGCCAATCTGTCTATGGAGTACCCAGTTCTTACCGGTAGGAAGTGCGCCGACTTCGTGACTATATCAACTATTACCCATATTGAGTCACACTATTGGAACTAACTGGTAGTCTAACAATAAAATCCATAGAGATGTGTTTCCACTTCCACTCTGGAATCAATAGTGGGTTCAACATCCCTTTTGGCTTTTGGTGCTCCAACTTAACCCTTTGGAACACCTCACACATATGAACATGGCAATCTCCCTCCTGTCATTGTAGGCCAAAAATATACTTTCTTTAAATCTTGATACATTTTCATAGCCCCTGGGTGAACACTATAGCAAGCATCATGTGCTTCACTTATAATGTTTCCCTTTAATGCAACATTATCTAGCACATATAATTTGCTTCCAAATTGGAGAATATATTGGCTATCAAATCTAAAATCATTATTCTCTCCATTCCGTACTGATCTAGCAATTTTGACCAACTCTTAATCTTCATGTTGTTTTTAAGCCACTTGCTCAAGAAACACTGGACTTACTTTGATCTATGCCATTAGAGCACCATTCTCTGATATCTCCAGTCGAAGCCTTTCCCCGATCAGTCTGTACCACTCTGTCACCACTGGTCATCATACTACAGTGATATGAGATAGACTACTCCATGATTTTTGACTAAGGGCATCAGCTACTACATTTGCTTTGCCCATATAGTACTGTATTTTGTAGTCGTACTCACTAAGCAGTTATACCCATCATCTCTATCTCATATTTAACTTCTTCTGAGTAAGACCATGTTGGAGATTCTTGTGATATGTAAAGATCTCACATCTAACCCCATATAAATAGTGTCTCCATATCTTCAGTGCAAATATCATTCTAGCCATCTCTAGATCATGAGTCGGGTAGTTCTTCTCATGCTTCTTCAACTATCTTGATGCATACAATATGAATCTGTCATTCTGCATCAGAAGACACCTTAATCCTATTCTAGATGAATAACAATATACGGTAAAGTCTTCACTTGTTTTTAGCAAAGTTAACACCGATGTCATGGTCAACTTCCTATTTAACTTCAGAAAACATTATTCACATGCACCAGACCAAACAAACCTCTAGTTCTTCTATGTTAATCGCATCATTAGAACAACTATCTTGGAGAAATCCTATACAAATCTCCTGTAGTAGCCAGCCAAACCTAGAAAACTTCTGATCTCTATAGCTGTAGTGGGTGTAGGCCAGTCGGTTACCGCCTCTACTTTCTTAAGGTCCACCTTGATGCCATGTTCTAACACCATGTGTCCTAAGGAAGATATACTACTCAGCCAAAACTCACACTTTGAGAACTTCGCGTACTGCTTTTGCTCTCTCAATGTCTGTAGAACTAGTCTAAGGTGTTGGGCATGCTCCTATGTGTTTCTGGAATACACTAGGATATCATCAATAAAGACTATCACAAAATGATCCAGGAACGGTCTAAATACTCTGTTCATGAGGCCTATAAATGCAGTTAGGATGTTAGTTAACCTAAACGACATTACTAGGAACTCATAGTGCCCATGCCTCATGCGAAATGCAGTCTTGGGTACATCACTTTCTCTAATCAGTATTGATGATAGCCCGATATGAAATCTATCTTAGAGAAGCAACTAGTTCCTGCCAACTGGTCGAACAGATCATCAATTCTTAGCAATGGATACTTATTATTTACAGTGATGTTGTTTAACTATTTGTAATCTATACATAACCTCATTGTTTTGTCTTTCTTTCTTACAAATAGTACATATGCACCCCATGGTAATGTACTTGGTCTGATAAAATCTTTGTCAACTAACTCATGTATCTATGCCTTTAACTCCTTCAATTTTGTAGGAGCCATCTTATAAGGTGGGATAAAAATGGGTCTAACACCCGGTAATAACTCTATCTCGAACTCTATCTCCTTGTCAGGTGACAAACCTATAAGTTTTGCAGGGAATACACTAGGAAGCTCCCTCACTATTGGAACTGACTCTAGCTCTCTCACATTTTGATATGTTGTCCTAACATAGGCTATAAATCTGTGGCACCCCTTCCTAAGCAATATATGTTCCTGCATAGAAGTTATAAAACTGGTGGATGTACCTACAGTGTTCCCCTGAAACGTGACATATGAACCATCCGGTCCTCTAAATCTGACTACCTTGTTCTTGTAGTCTAAGGTAGCATCATGTAGTGATAGCTAATCCATACCTAGTGTGATGTCAAAATCTGTCAAATCGAACACTATTAGGTCTGTTGGAAGGCACCTACCCTCAATGAAAACTAGACAACACTAATAGCTCATCTTTACCAATGTTGAATCACATCTGAGTCCACTAACCCATAATGGACACTCCATTGGAGCAACAATCAACCCAATACAGCTCACTGCCCTAGGTGAGATAAACGAGTAAGAGGCACCTGGATCTAGCAAAACATAAACATGAGTACAACCAATCAGAAGTGTACCTGATATCACCGTGTTTGAGGTGTTAGCTTCCTACCATGTCATGGTGAATATCCTAGCTGGTGCCATAGGCCCTCGTGAGTGAGCCCCTAAATGTCATGCAGAACTCGACCTAGCAGTTGGTGGAGCTACACTACCCATACCCGTTTGTTGTGTTGTGCTTATCCTGTCATGTTGGGACACTCTCTGGAGAAATGATCCTCTTGGCCACATCTATAACATTTTGTAGTTCCAAGTCTGCATGGACCCTTATGTGGCTTTTCGCATCTAGCACAAGCGGATCAGCTTGATTCTAAACTCGATCCCTTTCCCATTTCGAGCCCTAACTTGACCTTATTCAAAAACTTATTCGTTTTCTTCTTAGAACTTTTCCTTTCTCTCTGTTCTCCTGGGGTTGTAGCTATAAGAGAGGTAAGACTGAGCCTCCCTATACCTATAGCCCTAGGAACTGCTGATGTTCCCTAGCATGCCGATTGAGGTGACACCACTCCCTCGGTAATCGTGCTTACCTCCATCTTTTTGCACCATCTAGTATGACATCAAAACTCTCTCTTTCTACTGCCATGATTAGTGATGAGTATCTGCTATGAATCTCATAGCATACCCTCTAGCTTTCTTTCTTTCTGTGTTGTATGCCTTACCCATATACTGTAGTAGATTGGTGAATCAGTTCGTATACTGATCCAAGCTCATCTCATCAATTTGTCGAAGTTGCTCAAACTCCAGAATCTTTAATTCCCTCGAAAATGTTAGGGAATGCCCACTCTATAAATTCCATTGCAAAATGATCCTATGTCAACTCATATACCTGGGGCTTTATATACATTATGTACCACTCCTTTGCCTTATTGCATCAGAGTGTGAATCCGACCATCCTAATTGTCCTGCTATCCTCGGCCTCTAGCTCATCTGTTATAACTTTCGCGGTCTTGATGTACTCAAATGGATCATCTCCCTTTCCATACTTATAAGCATCTAGTTTCAAATAGTTTGTCATCTTAGCATTACCATTACTCCCCGAAGCTGCCCTGTTTGGCTATGATGATAGGACAATTGTTTCTGTAGCGGCTGTGGTGCTGAAGTTGCAGGGTTTCCTAGAATTGGCCTTGGGTAACCATGGTAGAGTGGATACATTCCATATAAGGGATAGGGCGGATAGTATGGTGGATATGGCATATATGGAGGGTAAGATGGGAAATTTGGGTGTCTTGAGGCATCACTACCGAAATACCCATAACTGCTCCTATATCTGTAATCAGGTGGTGGAGGTGCATACCCATGTGTAGTAGCACCTCTTTGTCCATAAGTGAATCCCTCCACTCCTCCTCTTATACCATGCCAAGATTCTGATCTCTGCATTCCACATTATGTTGGGAGATCCCTTACTGACATTGTAGAAGGCTCTGCCCTATCCATATTTACATCGAAGGACCTTCGTGAGTTTCTTGATGTATCTCCTTGTGAGCTCCATCATGCTCTGCCTCTCACTGTGCAGGTGTTTAGGAGATCCTCCATACCCACATGTTCGGGTGGAGCTCCTAATAAATGAGCAGATTGTCCCTTAGATTCGCTTATGTTAAGAAGATAAAACATACATATCATTAACATAAAATTGAGTTCACATGTCACCACATGAACTTACATAGCATTTCACATAAACACCATTCATATGCATACTATAATGTGATCCTATACTTAGCATATTCATCATCATTGCCATGACATTATACATTTGACTCCCTAATGCATGTGTATTCCCTATGGTGTTTGCTCCATAACATTCTATAAATATTTAACATTACATGTCTAGGTCCGATCTTTTGAACCACATGCTCTGATACCAATATTTGAAACAACCCACCTTTTTGGACTGCCACTAGCACTAGAATCCTGACCACCTAAAGGAAACCCTAACAAGCCGTAAAAATTAACATTACGTAGACATAAACATACATTAACATATAATCTCATGCATAATAAAGAATTTTGGTACAACATTAACATACGAAATACTTAAATTCCTATTACATGTGTCATACATTATACTTGTATGCATAAACATGATGGACATAAACATACATACAAAAAATTCTAACATAAACATTTAACAACTACACAAGGTTGTAAAAAACATATTCATTAACTTAACATTTCTATTAGGGGAAATTACATCATCAACATTGGGACACGTGCACTCTATCCTATTAATTTTGTTCTTCCTACATAACCTGTGAAAAATGGTATGGGGAGAGAGGATGGGCACGAGATATAAAAAGGGTAAGCTATTTGAATAGCCTAGTGAGAAGATATAGAAAACATACATAAAAACATTATTTTCATGATCGTGTAATACATCACCTTCAAACTTTTCACATAAGGTAATATTGTCACCAGAAATCCCTGAGTTAGTTCTAATTGGCAAGCCATCTTCTTAGAACCACCCCAATACCTTATGGGCCAGCTACTTCCCTCAGGTATTCATATATGCCACAATAGCTCCTTTTGGCCAATTATGGACTTACCATATACATAACATAACATAATGATCCCAAGAAAATCCTAAGGTCTTAACGTGTTACATCTGAGGGACATACCAAAGGATATTTCAAGGAATATCTCCGTAGGACATAATATCAACATGGGGGACTTCTGGATCACTTAACATTAATGGCCATAGATAATGTATAACACAATGCAACATATATCATGCATCTAATGTAGCAATCTAGGCATTATGATGTGTGGGCATGCTAAAAATATCAATTAAATTTTATGTATCATAAAAGAGTTTATATCCACTCACCTAGAAGCTTTAGCATACTTGACGAATCCTTAGTTCGTCACTGATGTTCCTAAATTTCAAGATTTGATCCTATATTCCAGACTTCGGATTAGAGACTTAGCATAGACTTAAAACATACTTAAAAACACCCCATAAAACCCCATTAAACATCACATGAACATAACATAATTAATCTAAGCAATTTGGCTCAAAAATTGCTGGAAAGGGGACTTTCAGTGGCAAGTTCGACTGCCGAATGTCACCCTTATAGAGACAGAAGTATTACTTGCGGCGGTAGGTTCGGCTGCATAAGTTAACTTTGCCGCTAGGTTTGGTGGTCAAAAGTCCAACCTTCAGCTGTTGAAGTATGACTTCCTTTCCTTTCTTGAGTTGTTTCCCAATTTCGGCTGCCTAAACCCCCTTTAGGCCGCCAAACTTAGGTTTTAGTAGTGGGCAAAACCTGGGTTCTGACACTTTTAACATGCCCAAAATCTTCCAAGTATCACTCAAAACATTTCTAAACATTTGACAACATCATTGTAACTCAGCCAACCTCATTTTCATTAATATACATCCACTGTTTCATCAATTTCATGCATTTTCATCAACTTCCCTTAAACTTAACATTTTGATTTCTTCTATCCTTTAACATGCATTTCATTCTGACATTTCTAACATGTATTCTAACATCATTTAACACATTCAAATGTGCATAATTGCATCTTGTGTTCATCATTTGGTTCCTTTATACATTTTCATCCAAACTCTTCACTTAAACCTAGTTTTTGTTTGCATGAATCATTTACTTCACTTAGAGCATTTAACTTAGCTGGATTAAGGTCTTAAACTATTTGGAACTAGGTTTGAACTTCCTTCTTCAAGTTCTCCTAAGTTCCCTTTCTCATTCTTTCCTTTACTTTTTCTTCTTAAATTTTTCATTATCACTTTGATCATCTTTCTATTTGCCCTTAAATTGTCTTTAGTCTTCCGTTAAGTTCATGGAATTTGAGTGGAAGAGAAATGTGAAGTTTTTGCCAAAATCTCTCCCTTGTCCGACTGCCTATAATATTTATAGTGGAGGTGACACATCAGGTTCGGCGGTCGAACCTAGTTTTTATTTTTTTTTTTCATGTTAGCCTTAGTCGAACTTCACTTTAGTCCCTCAAACTTTCCCATTTGTTTATTTTGGTCTTACTTTTACATTTTGGTCATTTAACTTTTATAACTTAGCATTTTGATCTCCAAACACTATTTCAGCCTGGTTTTTGAATATTCCTTAAATATTATGATAAAAAATTCAAAATCTAATGTCAAAAATGTGTCGGGTGTTACGAGATTTGTTGCCAACACAATCACATGAGAGATTGATAGATAGAGATCGAGGCCATGGACAGGGTGATACAGGAGTTGTCAGTCAGAAGGTAATTGGAGGTTTAGAGATAATAAATCTACCTGACACTAGAGCACTAGCATGGTCCTATGCGATGAAAGCAAGAAGATTAGGATATTTCTAATGTAATAGTTGGTACATTCATGATTTTTGATCTTTTAGTTTATGCTTTAATTGATCCTGGTTCTACACATTCCTACATATGTGTATCTGATGAAGGGAAAGAAAGATTATATGTGGATATGTTAGACTAAGGAATACTTGTAACTAACCCCTTAAGACATAGAGTAGTAGTGAACAAGATCTATAGAGATTGTCCTATAGAGATTAAGGGGCATATATGTTTAGTAGATTTAATTGATATGCTATTTAGAGAATTTGATTTAATCTTGGGGATTGACTGGTTATTTAGACATCGAGTTGTGATAGATATTAGGAAGAAGCAGATTATGCTTAAAACTTCCAAATAAGATGATGTAATATTTGGGAGTCAGAAGACTGACCTCGTGGCTAGTGTCATATCAGCCATTATAGCCAGATGGATGATTAAGCAAGGATATGAAGCTTATCTAGCATATGTGAATGAGGTCAAGACAATATATTTGACCATAAGTGGTATACCTACTGTATGTGACTATGTACATGTGTTCCTTGATGAATTACCAGGCATGCCGCCTGATAGAGAAATAAAATTTGATATTAAGGTGATATCGGGAACCACATCGATATCGATCGTTCCTTATAGGATGGCACCTCCATAATTGAGTGAATTGAAGGCTCAATTTCAGGAATTGATTATGAAGGGATATATTAGGCCTAGTGTATCACCATGAGGTGCACCAGTGTTATTCATAAAAAGAAGGATGGTACCTTGAGATTGGGTATCGACTATCGAGAGTTGAACAAGGTAACCATTAAGAATAGATATCCTTTGCCACGACTTGATGATCTATTTAATTAATTAAAGGGAGCTAATGTATTTTCAAAATTTGAGATTAGAGTATCACCAACTGAAGGTGAAAGAGGTAGATATATGTAAGACTACGTACAGAACCAGATATGGGTACTTTGAATTTCTGGTTATATCGTTCGGATTGACTAATGCACCAGGAGTCTTTGTGGATCTGATGAACTGGATATTCCATCAATATCTGGATCAGTTTGTAGTAGTGTTCATCAATGACTGTGAATACTCGAATTTTGAGATTTAGAAAGCCCATTTTCACGGACTGTAAAACAGCCCAGCTAGCTCGACACCCGACATAAAGTCATCAACTACCTTCGCCGGCGGCTGGCCGCCGGCGATTCGGACCATTCTCGCCAAAACATCGTGAGGGACCGATGTGAATAC
>CAOGCB011511795.1:0-10500 GCA_948266635.1 Cnidoscolus chayamansa | reverse complement strand
CTTTGCAAGCTTATAAATACTCTTCTCCCCCTCTTTAGTTCCTAACTGTTGATATAATTCTTCTAGTGCTTTACCTCGGGCCACACTAACTGCCTTCTTTGCTTCTTTTTTAGCCTTCTTATATTCCTCAAATGCCTCATTATTTACCGCATTTGGTAATTTTTTATATCATTCCCTTTTAGCCTTAATAGCCTTTTGAACCTCTTCATTTGGTAATTTTTTATAACTTGCGGTCTAGGCCCTAACCCTTTAGATATCCCAAGCACTTTACTTGCTACTTCCTTAATGCATCTTTGCATGTCCTGCCATAAGTCTTCAGCACTACCCTCTAGTCCCCAAATATCCTCATTCAGTAGTTCTTCTTTAAAAGTTTTTTGGGTGAGATCTCTCAGCTTCCACCATCGTATCCTTGGTTCCAGGACTTTCTTTTCCCTCCCCTAGTTGCTTTTGCTCTTAATATTTAAAACCATAATCCGATGTACATTACATAAAAACTCACAACATTATGCAGTACATAACTAACACGGTATACAGAAATATATAAATAAATATCAAATTTTTCATCACGTATAGTGGACAACATTGGCAAATATGCTCTGCCAATGTGAGGTCACATCTGGGTCCACTAACCCATAAAGGACACTCCATCTAAGTCATCCTGACTCCTATTCGACTCACTACCCTCAGCGCTATAAATGAATGGGATGCTCTTGGTCTATCAATACATGCACATCAGAGCAGCTAATTGAAATCATACTTGACACCACAATGTTAAAGGTGTTGGCCTCCTGCTCGGTCATGGTGAAGATTCATGCTGGTGCGGAGCCTCCTTTCTAAACTCCTGATTTAGATCCTTTGCCTCTACCTCTGCCTTGTGAAGTAGGCATCAGACCTCCTCTTACATTCGACTGGGCAACACTGTCGGATCATGTCTGCTAGGTCTACGACACTCCAATCAGGTTGGAATAATCTCGAGCCATATGCCCCTCTTGACCGCACCTGAAACAGGCATTGGTCCCATATCTATATTGACCTTGGTGCATCTTTCCACATCTGGCACATGCTAAACCATCTGAAGTGGAACTAGATCCACTGCCCATGCCTAACCATTGCTTCACCTTCCTCCACAACTTATTCTTCCTTGATTTCTTAGTCAACTTACCACCCTTCTTATCACTCAGCATTGGGGTGGCGAGCGTTGTGAAGTAACAAACCTTCTGGCATCAATTACATGAGACATTGCAAATCACTCCTCTAATGATAGTGCTTGCTTCAATCTTTCAGGCTGCATCTACGAGTGAATGGAAACTTTCCCTTTCAGCCGCCATGATGAGTAAGGAGTATTTGTTGTTCAGCCTCATCGCATACCATCTCACTCTTTTTCTCTTAATATCGTAGGCATGACCAATGTATTACAGCAAATCTATAAACTTATTTGTGAACTCATCCACACTCATGTCATCTGTCTGCCTTAACTATTTGAACTCTATCATCTTCAACTCCCTCTGACTATCTGGTAATGCCATTCAATAAACTTATTGGTAAACTATTCCCAAGATAACTCGCCTACTCTAGGCTCTATGTAGGTCTTAAAACATTCCTTTTCCTTTTTACATTTTAATGTAAAACTAGTCATCTGAATGGTTCGATTATCACTTGCCTCCAGCTCATCCATGATTACATTCACTGCCTTCACATATTCAAATGGATCATCCCTTTCCTTATACTTAGGTGCATCCAATTTGAGGTAATCAGTCATCTTTGATTTTCCCCTACCACTCAACATAACCATAGAAGACTTAGAATTTGTGCCTGATGGCTTAGTAGTGGGTTGAGGAGCTAGGGGAGTTGGATTCTGAGGCATAGGCATAGGCATAGGCCCTTGGTATCCAGGATACAGTGGATACATAGGGTAGGTGGGGTTTTGCAGATAGTAGGGTGGGTAAGGCATGAATGGAGGGTAAGGCATTCGACTGGGGTGCCATGACCTATCACTCGTCAGGTAACCATAACCAGTTCTCTAGTTGTGTTTGAATTGCGGAGGTGCATACTGTGGCTCGATAGCATCCTCAAAAACCCTATTATGATCTCTCATACCTCCCTTACCCATTCCTAGACTTTCATCCCTCCTTTATTGCTCATCTTCATTAGCCGTCGAAGGATCCACTATAGGCCTTCTTGCAGACTCAGTACTATCTCTACTTACATCAAAAGATCTAAGACCCCTTGATGACTCACCCCTTGAGCTGCCACTCACCCTTCGCCTCACTGAAGAGGCAATTGGGACATTCTCCATTCCCTCATTCTCTAGAACAGCTCCTATGAAACTAGCAAATCTCCTTGATCCGCTCATATCATTACATAAAGTTCATGTGTTTCCACATGAACTCACATTCATCTCATATCATTTCATGTACTTCTACATTATAGTACATGCAACATACATTTCATAACATATTATGTGCTTACTCATTCATAATACATGGCATAACATTTCATACTTTGACTATTACTCCCTACCAGATGTCTTATGTTGCTTGCCTTTTACTTTCTATAGACATCATTCTTTTACTCATAGGCCCGATCATATGAACCTTGAGCTATGATACCACATCTGTAACAGCCCAGCCTCAATTAAACTGCTATCGGCGTTAAAATCTCGACCACCCGAAGGTGACCGAAACCCTAACAAGCCTACATGTCATCATACATCATCAAGTGTCATAATTTTTCGCTTTTCATTTCATTTCATTTCTTACATTACATTTCATCATCTTAGCATTCATTATGCCATTTCATTCATTCTCATACCTGCATGCATACATCGTACATTTACATTACATAAAACTCATTACATGCATGCAGTACATAACTAACAAGGCATACAGAAATATATGAAAGAATATCAAATTATTCGTCACCTAGTGACCATATATTTCTATACCGAGTTATATATAGTTATGTCCTTTGTTAAACATTATGTTATATTACATCATTTAGGGTAGCAGCAGCTATACATACTCATCTAGCACCTTCTTCTGAGTCATCATCTTGATCCTGTGAAAAACAGGTATAGGAAGAGGGGAGAGGGGATAGGCATAGAAAGGGGTGTGATCTATTATGAAATAGCTTCATGAGTAGACACAAAAAATCATACATAAAAAGCATCAATTCATGTTAGTGGAATGCATCACCATCAAACAATTCACATAACTTTTGCAACTAAGGTGAAACCGTCCCCATAGACTTTGGTGCCCAATTGCCAAGACAACTCCTCAGGACTTCATTAATGTTAAACTCTGGCAGCCAAAGCATACACTCGGGCCAATGATCTAGGCAGCCTTAGCATACTGTCGGACCAATATTACATTAAGTATGGTGCCAAAAAGCTCCTTTCGGACATTTGATCTTATCTCATACTAACGTCAAGTATCTCCTTTCGGCCAACTTGACACCCAGACATTACCTTTCCTTTCCGTCAATTCATCATAATCATTTGAAGTTTATGGATAATCCATTGTCCATCAAGTCATACATATCACAAATCATATACATGCAAGGCAACATATCTCGTACTACTAATGTAAGCAATCTAAAGCATTATGATGCATGCATATGTCATAAAAAATTCCATGTCATGCATTGATAAATAGTTAGCATCTACTCACTTGGAAAATTACATATTCACAATAATCCAACCTATTGTTGCCTCTGATTCCTTAAGTTCGATCCTATATTGATGGACTTTGAATTAGTGACAATACATATACATGCACCCTTTCTATACTCTAAGACTTATTCCCATACTTCCCCATGCATTCTTTTTTTACTTAGCTGAGTTATGCCTTGATATGCATCTCTCAGTATAGAGCCATAACTCTATCGGCTTAGCTGCATGGATGTCTCAGTTACATCCTTCGACTATCGAGTCATCTCATTGATCTAGTCAACTGATATCTCGATTCATTCATTCATGTTGGTCCCTAATGTAGGTCCGAAAGGGGATGAATTGGACCTTTTTAAAATTTTATGAATCTTAGTCCCTGTGAATTATAAAGATTATTATAATACATCCCAGAACTTAGTGAAACTAAAACTTCTAAAATCCAAATTTAAACTGTCAAAAGTTTTAGAACTCTGTTTGTGAAACACTAGCAAACAATTATCTTAAGGGCAGAACTAACTCAGATATATTCAATAGAGTCTAGATTCAGTAAGTTGGACATGAGCATAAATTAACTAAGCATAAATTCAAATAAAAATAAAAGATAGGGAAAGAGAATAGGAACTCATGAATTTTATAGTGGTTCAGCCTTCTCGCCTACGTCCACTCTCCCAAAGCCTCCCTTTGAGAAGTTGCTCCACTATTGACTCTTTTGAATGGTAAGAGACAAGCCATTACACTCTTTCCCAAGTTTTCAAGGATCTTATAACCTTCTCAAGTTTTTCTAGGCTCTTGTAACCTTTCCAAGTTTTCTAGGGCTCTTGTAACCTTACATAAGTTTTCTACGGCTCTTGTAACCTCATACAAGTGCTTCTCACTAAACACTCACAAACACAAGCTAACACAAGCTTGCTCTCAACCTTAAATAGGTTATGGGTAGATGAAGGAAATTAACTCCAATATTTTTCTTGTTACTGCAGAAGCTGTAAATATGAAGAAGAGTTGGATTTGTCAAAGAAAGCTCAACCAATGCTAAAAGTAAATGCTCAAGTGAAGAATTTTGTTGCAATAAATTTTTCTCAAGCGTAAATGCTCTTCTTGAGAAATAAATAAGAGAATTTTTATTTATATAGAGTCTTGATGTAAAACTAGCCATTTGAAAAGATTTGGCAGGTAAAAAGAAGATTTCAACAGAAAATTAGTCATTATTTTTGTATTTTAGTGAAATGTCCTTCTGAGTTGATTTTAGAACCTAAGATCATGAAAGTAGTTCTAATTTTGGAAGTCTATGTTCTAATTTAACTCGATGGTTCTAGTTTTGAAAATCAAGTTCTATTTATGACAATTCACATGTCTCTTATCTTTGTACACTAAATCTAAGATTTATTTATACGTAACTAAGTTCTTCAAATGCTTGATCCATTGTATGTCTTTTCCTTATGTCTTCACATTTTGATCAAGATGTTTTCTCAATTTTTGTGATTAAAGAAAGAAACATAAATTCTTTAAGTTTTGTAATCATCAAAATATACTCTTTGAGTTTGTGGGGTTAACATTCTCCCCCTTTTTTATGATGACAAAACTTTAGGAACCTCTTGAAGCTCCCCATGTTTTTATGCTTTCAACAAGTATATATATGTATATACAAGGAATGTAATCTCCACTTGATATGATAATCATAAGAATTTTAACTAAGTGAAGGATCAGTAATTTAAAATACTGTTAGTTAAACCATATAAAAGCAAAAGATAATTTCTAACAAAAAAAAGGCATCCAACACCATATAAAAGAAAACTATTTCAAAAATAAAAAACTAATTAACCTAATTGTTCCAAAAGTAGTTCTAAACCAAGGTAGATATACTCCCTCTTTTTGTCATGTATCAGAAAGGGAGAAAAAAAGATATGCTCATCATGGAATGGACTTGGCAGAGATCCTGTGGCTCTTCTTGGTGGCAGGAGGCTAAGCATTCTTCATAGCAACCTTTTTGTTATTTGTTTTCTTCACTGAAGGAGTGGCGGCACTGGATGGAGAAGTAATGGGGGAGGAGGAAGGAAGATCCTCTCTAGCTTCAGGGAGACTATTAGACTAGCCTTGCACAGCAACTGGAGAGATTGATTCAGGTACATCAAAAGTACCCTTTGGATCCTATTCAAAGGATTTAGAAAGAGAATGTTGTTCTTGTGCTGCTGAAGGTGGAACTACAGCTTAGGTTCATTGGATTTATCACTAACCTCTTCAAAAGTTGTTGACTGCTGCTCAGGTGTGGATTTTGTTGTTGGTGAGGCTGAGCATGCTGGATCTTCAGAATTTTTACCATCATCAACATTGTTCTGAGAGGTACCTACATTAGAAACAGGGACTGCTCCAGTTTTGGAGGCAGTAGTTAGGAGATTTAAGATTTGAGAGTGGTGTCCAACATGCATGTCTAGCTTTGTGTTCACAATTGTCTCCATCTTTTAGAGCAACTTAAGTATTTGGAGTTCTAATTTAGATTTCATTTTCTTAAGTTAGGCTTCTCCAATTAGAGTACTTAAGTTGTCCTCATCCTCATCACTAGATGGATAGCCATAGATTTTCCTATCCCTTTCTTAGTCTTTTATAGCTCATTGCTAGATTCACTTTCACTGTCATCATTACTGTCCTCCTTTCCTGATTTCTTATGGCTAACAAAGGTATCTTTGAGCACAATTAACTTTTTGGACCCGAGAGGAATGGATATTGAGTGGGCAGAGAAGAAAAGTGTGAGACACATTGCATAAGGTAGTCCACTTATAGATGTACTCTTAATCATAAGTTTGAATATCAAGTAAGGGAGATTGAACTTCACTTTTTCAACTAGATGCCATAACATACAATCATCTATCTTACTAACATAAGTATGGCTCCCTACTCTGGGACAGAGAAAGGGAATGATAAAGAAGTGAAGGATTCTAGTTTCAGGATTTAGAAGCATGGCATTATGGAGTTCATGGGGTGTAGTGTGAATGGGAGTCAATCTTTTCAAAAATGATTTCTCTTTGAAATCCCTCAACTTATTGACATCCTTAAAACTCCCAATTTTTGTTCCTTGGTTGGAGATCATGAATGCCTCAGCAATGGTGGAAGTATCTGTCCTGTAAGTCCTATGGTTTATCTTGACAGTGAAAGATTATTTATCCCTTGAAATCATCATATTGTCATAGAAACTGTGAACCAAGTCATCATATACCAACCCTTTAAAAGACATGAATTTCATCCAGCCTTGATATTCTACCATCTTCCTAATATTGCTGCTAAATTCATCATAAACATTCCAGTTAATCCATCATCCTGGTATAAATTTTCTTTTGAAGGAAACTAGAGAATGGCTAGGTGACTTTGATTGACTTTCAGTGGATTCATTTGGTTCAGGCATTTCATAGTTAGGTTCGGATATATGGATACCTGTTTGGTGCGCTTTTGATAAATAGTCCTCATCTTTTTAGTGACTGGAGCATCTTTAGAGTCTATGGAGCTATATGTCTCTTGCTCCTCAGACTCGATAGGGGCCTTTCCTTTTCAATTGCTCATAGTCCTTTTTACTCTAGCCATTTTTGCTAACAGAAGAAAATTGCCTTTTAGACTATGGTTATTTATAGAACTTCTAATTTTATAGAACACCTATTTACGCTTTTCAATGTGAAAAAGAATAAAGCCAAGATGAATCGAGAGACATACCTATGTTGAAATTGAAGGTTGAGATAAAACAGAAATGAATAGAGAACAACTTTAGAAACCCTAAAATGAAGCTCCTTTAAATATTCTTCTTAAGTTGTAGTTTTATGTGGAACAGTTTTTGAAATTGTGCAGGAGAATAGAAACCGTTCTTAGTGATTTTAGAAGAAGAGAGAGGAAAGGCTTTTTCAGTTTTTGAATTTTTGAAACCATCGGTGTAGAAGAACAAGTCTTAGCTTCTTATAGTTTTCGTGAAAGAGAGAATGTAGGATGAAGGTTGTCTAGTTGAGTAAGACTTAGGAGGGAAAGAGTTCATTTAATTCATTCTGAAAAGTGGCCAAAAGTTTTCTAACCATGACAAGTGAGAGTGACATGGGGTACATTGATACAACAACCTAAGTTAAGTTGTCATACCCTCTGCATGACATGTTTATTTGAGTGGAAGATTACTTAATTTTCAATTTCTATTCTTCTTCTAATTCTTCATTTGTTGAGAAATTTCTTCCCATTGCTCTAGTTTTTGGAGATTCATTGCTTAGAGATATTTTGTCTTTGCTTCTTCTCATCATTTTCTTGGTGCCATTTTGAGGATTTCCTATTTCAAGAGCTTTAAAGATTCTTTTCTTAGAGAGTGATCCTTTCTCCTACAGGTATGTTTTTCTTTGATAGTTAACTCTATTCGTGGGATATTTTTCTATGTTAGATTTAACCATAGTTTCAAGCTTTAGAAAGCCTTTTATGAATTTCAACTGTTCAGTATCATAAGTTATAGAATAAAATTCTAGAAGTTCCAAATTTTGATTTTAGACTGATAGATTTTGTATGTCAATGTGCATAATTGGTTTTTACCTTTCTCTTATTTAATACAAGTATGGCTAGAATTTCTTCAGTCTTTTTACTCTATTTTTCAAAAGATTCACTCATCCCTAATTCTCTCCTGATTTTACAAAAAGTATCTTCATTCAAGGGCTTAGTGAAGATATCAGCTATTTGCTCTTCTGACTTTACAAACTCTAATTTTATGTTTCCATTTTGAACATGGTCTCTAATGAAAGTGGTGCCTTATTTCTATATGCTTAGTTCTGGAATGTTGAATTGGATTTTTGGATAGATTAATTGCACTAGTATTGTCACACCAAATGGGAATTGATTAAACTTTAATCCAAAATCTTCTAGTTGTTGTTTCATCCATAATATTTATGCAACACAACTATCAGCAGCTACATATTCTACTTCTACTGTAGATAGAGCTACTGATGTTTGTTTCTTGTTGTGCCTTGAAATGAGTGAATGTCTTAGAAACTGACATATGCCTAAAGTGCTTTTCCTATCAATTTTTCTACCTACAAAGTCTGAATCGATGTATCATACTAGATCAAACCATTTGTTTTTAGGATACAACAACCTAATATAATGAGCTCCAATTAAATACCTGAATATCCTTTTAACTATTGTTAAGTGTGATTCCTTAGGACAAGATTGAAATCTTGCACAAAGACACACACTAAATATATATCAGGTCTAAAAGAAGTAAGATACAAGAGAGAACTAATCATATCTCTATATGTCGTTTAATCAACATTCTTACCATTCTCATCCTTATCCATCTTGATGGTTAAACTCATAGGTGTTCCAATGCTTTTCATTCCTAGCATTTTGTATTTTTTGAACATGTCCATCACATATTTTGATTGATTTATGAAGATTTCATCTTTGAGTTGTTTGATTTGTAGTGAAAAAAGAAATTGAATTCACCCATCTTGCTCATTTCAAACTCACTTTGCATAATCTTTGAGAAGCTTCTACACAAAGAATCATTAGTTGCACCAAAAATAATATCATCCACATAGATTTGAATTATAAGCATATATTTTTCTTTTCTTTTAATGAAAGAGTGGTATCAACTTTTCCTCTATTAAATTCACTTTTCAACAAGAACTTACTGAGTTTTTCATACAAAGCTCTAAGTGCTTGCTTTAATCCGTAGAGAGCTTTAGTAAGTTTGTAAACATGATTCTGAAAAATTAGATCTTCAAATCTAGGTGGTTAAGCAACATATACTTCTTCATCTATATAACCATTTAAGAAAGCATTCCTTATATCCATTTGATATAGCATAAAGTTTTTGTAGCATGCAAATGCATATAACATTCTAATAGCCTCAATTCCAGTAACATGTGTAAAGGTTTCCTCAAAGTCTATACTTTCCTCCTGATTATATCCTTGAACTACTAGTCTTGCCTCATTTCTTATTATATTTTCATTTTCATCCATCTTATTTCTAAATACCCACTTTGTACCAATAATTGAATGTTTCATTGGTGTAGGAACAAGTGTCCACACTTTGTTTCTTTCAAATTGATTAAGTCCTTCTTGCATAGAAAGAATCCAATTTTCATCATTTTGATCTTCTTCATAATTTTTAGGTTCAAGTTGTAAAATGAAAGCTACATCATCAAAATATCTTCTTAGTTGAGCTCTTGTCATCCTTCTTTGTGATGGAATGTCTATAATATTTTCTCTTGAGTGATCTTTGTGATACCTCCACTATTGAGGTAAGTCTTCATATTGAGGTTCATTAATTTGTAGCTCTTCTATATTTGGCAAAGGGTTGTCCTCTTGTTCCATTATTGAGGTAAGTCTTCATGTTGAGGTTCATTGATTTGTAGCTCTTCTATATTTGGCAAAAGGTTGTCCTCTTGTTCATTTTGATTTTGATTGGAATTTGAGTCTTATTGTGCCTCATCAACCTTATCTTTAGTATCATCTAGTGTATTGCCATTTTGTTGCTGAAAAAGCGGCTCATAATCATCATTGGTAGATACTATTGGTCCATTTAAGTTAGATTCATCAAAGATAACATGAATTGACTCTTCTACAATAGAGTTCTCCTATTGAATATTCTATAAGATTTGCTATGATTTGAATATCCTAAAAATATCCCTTCACTAGACTTGCTGTCAAACTTCTTAATTTTCTTTATCATTCAAAATGTAACATTGCATCCAAACACATGAAAATAAGATATATTAGTTTTTTTTTCCTTTCCAAAGTTCATATGGTGTCTTTTTTAGAATGTCTATAATATTAACTCTATTTATGATGTGACATGTAGTACTTATGGCTTCGGCCAAAAAATA
>CAOGCB011510661.1:0-16267 GCA_948266635.1 Cnidoscolus chayamansa | reverse complement strand
GTTTAATTTATTTTGACAGATTCTGACTTTACTTAGTTGAAATAATTAAAGAACAAGTTCTAAGTTAATGATTTGTTAAAATAAGGAATGAAGTACATTTAGATGTAAATATATATCATGATTTTAATACAGGCCAAGAGGTTGGTTAAAACACTATGAATGCATTTAAGAACAGTGAATTCCTAAAAACCGAGTTTTGACAAAAAGGAAGATTTTATAAAGATATGATCTAGTGTTGTTGGAATTACTGTTTTTCTATACATAATTCTATCCAATTGCTCTTATCTATGAGTTTTTATTAGAATTAATAAATAAGTTATGAATATTTGATTTATTGCACACACAACATAAAAATGAGTAATAAGTGGACAATTCTCGTTACTCGTGGGAACGATATTTTATTACTACATTACGATTCGTATACTTGCGGGTATTAACGCAACAAGTTTTTGGCGCCGTTGCCGGGGAACGATGTTTTGTCATTTATGAAAATATTTTATGTGTGGATTGCAATGTTATGTGTTTTTGTATAGTCTAATAAAATATTTTGTTTCTATTTCTGTTAAATACTAATCTCAAATTTTTTGCAGAAACGTCAATTTATCTCCATGTATGCCGAAGACAAGGTCATCAAATTCAGATTTAGAAGAGTATCATCCGGAAATTGAGAAATTCCTATCCAGTCAAAAGAAGAAAAAGAAGAAGAGAGTTTCTGGAATTATGGCAGAACCACATCAACCACCTCAACAGCAAAGGCTGATGGATTACGTTATTCCAAGCCTTAATGGTTCACAACAGGGAGTAGTGAGACCACCGGTCAATGCCAATCAATTCGAAATTAAACCGGCTCTTCTACAAATGTTGCAAAATAGTGTTCAGTTCTATAGATTATCAAATGAGGATCCACATGCACATATAGCCACATTTTTGGAAATATGTGATACCTTCAAAATGAACTCTGTACCTGCAGAAACAATTAAGCTTAGGCTTTTTCCTTTCACTTTGAGGGATAAGGCTAAGGCTTATGGTTTGATTGGTTCAATGTCAATGGGCCATCCAGAGCAGGCCATAAAGGATTGATTCAAATCTTTCCGGGCAGAATAGCTCTTCTGCTGGACCTTTTGGGAACCTATCTGTAATTTTGGTTGCTATCTTTTTCATATGAGTTCCATTTTGTGCTACATGTTTAGATGATTGAACTAAGCAGTGAAAGATGGAACAAGAGGGGAAAAGAAAGAAAACTACTATTTTGGAAATGAGTTATTATGATTAGAATTACAATGAATGGTGCAGAATTTTAATAAGATGTTCAAAAATGTTGGTTTTCCTATGACAGCACAGTGCTGACAATATTAAAGAAAATTAGAAATGAAGAAATTTTCAGAATAAGTTGCAACTCTTTGCAATGGATCTCTGCATTCCAAAATGAATGTGATTTAGATTTGGTTTTGGGTTTGTGTTTATAGTATAAAATCTTTTAAAGAAATCAACATAATAGAAAATTTAAGTACTTGTTTCAACTTTTCATCTATCCAAATGGAGCTTTGAAGTAATGAAACATGTCTGTTTTGGCTTATTTATGATGTTTGAGATTTGATGTCATCATGTGACCAAAACCTGACATCAATATCCAAACCTCTCTCTCTTTAATTTTTCTTTTTAAAAATTGAATCATGGCGTTAGCCTTATTAGGAATAAAAAGGTAGAAGGAAATATTGAAGATCTCTCAGTATATTGCAGGCTATGCTATCATGAAAGGTACCAATGGAGAAGCAAGTCCAAGATTGAAGAGGCAACTTAACTTCCCAGTGAGAGTACCTTCTTCCATGGGCATGTTGTCGCAGATATCAGAATTTGAGAATGAAAACATTGACACAACCATCCTTGACAATGGAAAGCTTGGAAACGCCAACTTTTATGGTCAATTTTATAGCCGTAATGGGTTTCTATATGGTTCTTGGAGTGATTCACATTTTGCAAAAAATTTTAATGCCATGAAAAGAGATCCAGATGATAATGGAAAGCTATTTTCTAATATTCAGGTATTAATTAGTGTTACTATATGTGAAGTTATCTATTTTGATTGTCAAATTTTAATATGAATGTTTATTTTAAATTAGAATGGAGAGCTTGAAAATCGAGTTCATGTATTATCACACCACCTAAGTTTTCCAAAGGCATCAGTAGATATGGTTGCCATGGAAAAGTTCCTCCATTTTCAAGATTTTGTTCTCTGTAAAATTAGAGCAAAGCATGGATGTGCCACACACCCACGAAGCACTGTAGAAAGAGTGAGTTTCTATATCTGATAACATGTATGTTCTATACTGAGAATTGCACAATGTCACTGCTGTGATGGTCTTAGTCTTTTGCTTCATCTGTGAACATCATTTGTTTTCAACTATAAGATGCTGTAGTTTATATTGGATACCATGTTCATTTTTCTCCAGGTGAGAAGAACTCGGATCAGTGAAAGAATGAGGGAACTACAAGAGCTTGTCCCAAACATGGACAGGGTAGAATTTTTGCATGCATATACTCTTAAATGTCTGAAAATCATCAGCTACAATTGAACTTCAAGGAACTAAATACACAGTTCTAGCATGGTCTGTTATTATCCTTCCTGATTGCAAAAATGTAGCTTATAACACTGCCAAGGTAATGATTCTACGTTTTTTTTTAATGATTAAAAGTGAAATCTCAACTTTTCACCATCCCCTTGTATAGGTTAAAATGCAAACTTCAGTAATGGTGAAGAAGAAGAACCAAGTCGACGATGAAACCTCTTCCTTTACATGCCTGCTAGTCATGTAAGTTCAATTATTAGATGAGTAATTCATTTTATTTTAAAATAAATGACAGGCATGGACTTCTTTTATAAGGTGAATCTCAAAGGTCTTAGTGGCATGCATAATAAACAAAGGCCTCGATGGCATGCATAATAAACTGGAGGTGGACACTAGAAGACTTAGGTTTATGTATTAGCATAAATGGACATGTTGAACCTTTAATGTGATTATTTCTTTTGTTTTAACTATTTGGAAAGTTTATACACTGCTGCTTTCACGTCTATTTATTAAATGTTGTCTACAACATTAACAGGTGCACAAATTTATTTTCTCTCTCTGTCTCTATGTGACACAGTTTGGCTATCGACTTGTTCTGTTGATGCAATAATGTGGGGGTCATAGATAATCGAAAAGTAATATGGAAAAAATTATGATGTTGCATATGTTTTGGACTTATGAGCTATTTGTTGTCATCAAATAGTAATTGACCGGCTGTTCTTAATAGGTTATCGGAGCCTTTTGGTACTTGTTTTCCATAGAAAGAGAAACAGCATGCTGGAAGAAAGCATGTCGTGTTTCTGGTTGCATCCATGATTACTTGTATTGTGGTCCGAATAAAGGAGACAATACATCTTTTTTTAATGTCTCTTGCTCTGTACAAGCACCAAATACCACATTTTTTTACTTTGGAATATTTCTTGATGCCCTTCAATCTGGTGTTGTGGCATCTAATGATTTTCCAAAGAAGTTCTTTTACTGTTTTTGGTGGGGCCTGCGAAGTCTGAGGTTTGTATGTTTATCCTTTTTTCATCTTTAAAAGGTACAAATTTTAGCAACTTCTGCCTTATGTGTCTTTATAGGATATATGGACTATAAAATTCTCTCTCATGTCTGTCGACGTGCTTGCTGACTTTTAGGCTTTTCAATCTTCAATCTTATGCACAGTTTTGTTCTCTTGTCCCTTTTATATTTCTTGTCATCTCTATTGATTTCTAATTAAGATGTGTTTAAGCACTATGCAGTTTTAGAAGGTTAAATGATTTCTTGTACCGTGCATCCTTTTGCAGTTCTCTTGGTCAAAACCTTGAAACAACTACCTTTGTATGGGAAATCTGCTTTGCAGTCGCTATTTCTGTTTCAGGATTGGTATTGTTTCCATTTCTTATTGGAAATATGCAGGTTAGTACTAATTTTCATTTTGTTGCTTTTGTTTATGCTATGATGTTTAGAGGAAGGCAATAAAAGTGGTTTCTCTTAGTACTTCATTCACCATTTCTTGTTAGGAAAATTTTTATATTACTTGGATTTAGGACCCAAAATCCATAGTTGGCCATCAAGGGATATTCACTGCTGATTATGGCATAACCCTGATCATGAATATTTTAATCAGTTATAAAATGGAGCTTGAGCATTATGTGCACTTACTGTTGTTGGAATGCTAGATTTTAATATATGACAGAATCCTTTATCAGCAATATGTTATGATGGTTGATCATCATTTTGAGAAATGCACGTGTGATTTGTCATTAGTGCTACAGTGTTTTACCTGTTTCCTTTATCGTTGTTGAATGGGGTCATACCAGTTGGGTCATTCCAATGCACATTTGGGGCAGTGGCACCAGCAGCCAGTTGATGTGCTTCTGCACATTTGGGGCAGCAGCACCAGGAGCCTGTTGCTGTGCTGTTGCTGCAGAGTTTGAGCAGATGGGCAGCAGCACCAGCAGCCAGCTGATGACGCTGCTGCAGAGGTCGAGCAGCTGGGCAGCAGCAGCACCAGCAGCACCAGCAGCCAGCAGCACCAGCAGCCAGCTGCTGTGCTGCTGCACAGTTTGAGCAGCGGCAGCAACAGTCACCTGCTGTGCTGCTGCAGAGTTGGAGCAGCAGCCCAGGAGCTGCTGGTGCTACTACAATTATGCTCTACAGCACCAGCCAGTTGCTGCTCCTGTAGCAGCAACAGCTGCATCACTTTTTCTATTGTTTTTTGCCATTTTTACAGTCACAATCATTCATATTCATGCAAATGAGTTGCTTGCTTGTTCTTTGCTATTTTTACTGTCATATTCATATTTATTATAGATATTATTTATTGTTTTTTATTTTACAGATATTTATTGATTCTTAATCAAACATGGAAAGTTTATTGCTAGATTTATAAGTGATGAAGATATTGCATTTATTCTTTTTAGGAAAGTCTTTAGAAGAATTTAGAAAATATTATACTATCACTTCATTTTGTTTGAACATTCATAATTTTATCGACTATGTCAATGTACGTAGTAAATGTGAAATAATTATTTCTTGTCTTTTACATTCTTGTTATGATATTGTTATTTTATTTGGTTGTTAAAAGTTTTAAATGACCATTAAGTAAGCTCTAATAATTTACAAATACTTAATTTGGTTGTTAATAATTTTTAACAATCATATAACATCTTGTAAATAATATATAACAATTATTTAATTTGGTCGTTAACAGTTTTAATAACTATGAAATATGCTTGTAAATGATTTTTAACAACTATTTTATTATGTCATTATTGAATTTTTATGACCACTTTTATTTGTTGTTAATTATTTTAATGATGGTATATTATCGATATTAATTAGTTTTAATGAAAATAGATATGGTCACTAATTATAAACCAACAATAACTTAATTTAAATTTAATGACCAAATTGACTCTCATTAATAATTATTAATGTCGAATGTAATAGTCCTGTTAATATATTGTTAACGACCATTTATAAAGTCGTCATTATTACTATTAACGATTGGCATATATTTTTGTCGTTAAACTTTTTAACAATAGAACCTTCAACGATCACCACTTAATGATGAATATTTTTAATCGTTAATTGAAAATAATAATCATATTTTTATTTTTAATCGTTAATTGAAAATAATAATCATATTTTTATGAGCAAAATTTCTATCGTAATAGATCACTTTTCTTATAGTGTATACTCAACACTGTCAGATTATTTTCACAAGAAAGCTCATATTTATGGCCTACGTAACCGTTTGATCAGTATGTAATCGAAAGGGGTAACTGATGTTGTAGTTATTTCCACATGAAGAAGGAGAACAGTGATTTGTTTTCATAACATTGCAAGTTGTTTGGGAGATAAGCAGGAAAAGAAAGATTTATCATGGAAGGAGAGAGAGCGATGGAAAGAGAAAGATAGATGTATGGTATCGGTAGTAAATTGGTATTTTCAATCTGCTTCCCATATATGTACCTATAAAGAATGTCATGGTGGTATTTTAGGACAACTGGTCACCTAAGTATGTTAAATGGGTACAAAAGAAGATTAAAAAAAAAAAAGGTAATCTTCTTCCATTTCTTACATTGGCCAAAACATTAAAACCTAATCCTCCATTTTCATTTCTTCACTTTTCTTTGAAATCCCACCATAACTCTTCGTCAAATCAAAAGCTTTTATTATCTAAAACTCTTTATAAGTTAAAGAGTGAAAGGAAAGTGCAAAGAAAAGGAGAAACCGAAATTAGGGTTTAAGAACAAGTGGACATAGGTGAAGGAACTCCAAAGAGGAAAGGAAACGAGAATGAGGGATTAAACAATAGAATAAATGGCTATTTGGAAGGTTTTGATAAATTTTCCATTTTTGTTTAATTTTCTTTTTATTTCAGTTAGGATGATGGAATAATTTAATTAGATATGTAGAGATGATATTGAAAATACAATTGTGGGGTAATAAATTTCTATATTGGCCAAACATGTTAGAATTAGGGTTTAGGAATTGTTGGTGGGAAATTTGGAAGATGAGTAAAGAAAATATGGTGGAAAAATAAGTTTTGATGTAAGAATTTCTATGTTGGCCAAAGATGTATGTAAAAATTACTTAAAATGAAGTTGATATGTATATTTGTGATGGTGAAATATATAGGTTGGTTGAATTTGTAATTAATTAAATTCAAGATGCTTAGTTGGGTATTAATGTGTAAGTTGTTGAAAATAAGAATGAAAAATTTGGTAGAAATTATATATGAGCTTCTTTAAAATTTGATGTGGTAACTTAAATTAAATATGAAATTGTTCGAAATGTACAAAGTTAAAGAAACAATGGGATGAAACCACCACTTGTTTATATCACAAGATGTGGATTTACGAAATATATTATTGTTGAAATGGAAAATAATGACAGGCTGATGCAATTTTTTTTTAATGGGACTAAATGATGAATACGCTCATATTAAGAATCATGTACTCATCATGGAGCCTCTTCCAAGTGTGAATAAGGCATGCTCAATAGTTTTAAGAGTTTTCAAATAAAATGGAACATGTGTTGGTAAAAATGATGATTATGGAAACAGTGGAATGCTAGCAAAACCTGAGGGTTATTTCAACAAACGGATTTATCAAAAAGAAGGAAGTTAGAACTTGTACATATTGCAAAGCCAATGGACATGTCAAGGAAACCTATTTCAAACTAAATGGCTACCCAAAATAGTTCTCAGAATACAAAGCAAAGAAACGAAAGGAAAGCAAAGTGATGCAACTTATTGAATTTAAATACAAGATAACACAAGGAATATTTAAATCCCTAATATAGGTGTCCTACATATACCAGTACATGTTATCATAGAAAATATAACATATGTACTTTAATCCAATATAAAACCTCAATTACATAAGATTATAAAATATAACTTTTAAAATCATTCTTAACATTAAACATTTTACATTCCTACGGGGCAACAATACATGATTTCATCATAGTGACACATCTGAGCTAATCGGTGTTTTCTGATATATCTTGCATACCTGTAAAAATGGGAATATGAATCGGATGACATAAAATGGGTAAGCTATTTTAAAACAGCTTTGTGAGTAGGTACAAAAAACATACATATAAAACATTACTTTCATGCTCATGTACATGCAACATCATCAAACATTTCACCTTATGTATTATTATCACCAATAGCCCTCAGTAGATCCAGTTGGCAAGCCATCTTCCAAGAAACTACTGAAAGTATAAATATGTGCCAAGAAGCTCATTTCGGCTATTTGGGACTTACCATATCATAAACATAACATTAATATCCCCTGAAATGTCTCAACCTCTCTGGTGCCTGTTTCATGGGACAGTCTATGGTACATCCCAAAAGACATGCCAAACAGACAATAAAAAACATATATGAGGACATTCCTTGGGATATAATCCATGATCATCATAAAACTTAACATACGGGATCGAGGGTTGTCCAATACTACCTTTCACATAACATGTAATCAAGACAATGCAACCTATATCATGTTCTAATGCAAACATCCTATAACAATCGTGATGTATGGGAATGTCGTAAATATTCATTTATATATCATAAAACGTTTGAGTAGTATCTGTTGGATTTCGTATATCATGTAAAATAATTAAACGTAGCAGATAATACACGAAACCCTCCAAGGATCCATGTGATTCAAGTTAATTCGAGGAAAGGGATATGATAATTACATCTTGTAGCGCAGAAACCTTTGGAAATCAGACTACAGGTGCTGCTCAGTGAATGACCACCCTCTGCTGGTATCCACACACGAACGACTGTCATTGAATGGCGTAGAGTGCTAGCTCTTTTCGATATTTAGGGTTTTAACTCTTTGGTCGGCGTTTTTTTTCCCAAAAATGGCCACTCACTCTCTGCCATCGAATAATGTAGGTAAGGACCCCTTTCAAATAGATCACTTAACCCTAACCTAATCGAATTTGATTAGGGTTAAGTATCTGACACAAGTATTCTAATCAAATACTTAAAATTAAAAGGACCCAAATTAAACCCAGTCTGTTCAGTACATTTTAGAGTGCGACCTAATATGTTTATATTATATTGGTAGTGGGCCAATCCCATTGCAAGCCCACAAGTCATAAGCGGCCTCTAGCAAGATATTATGACTACCCAAATAATATAAAATCAGTAGTCTGATATCAACCTAATTAATAGAACATGTCATGATTCTTTTGTCACGTGATATCTAGTTTGGACATAAGTCATGGTCACTATCACACTTATATTGTCCAAACATGAACTTTCTCGATTATAAAGTAGACTGATAAAATCAAATGACATTGATCACTATATCAATTCATTTGAGCATGGCCATGCATTTCTCAATCCAACTTATCGAGGGGCCCATAAGACATCTCTCTCATAAGAGAGGGACAAATTCTATCTTCATTATTCACTTTCCTCCACATGATTCTCATCATGTTCAATCACAACCTTTACGATTATCCTATTAAAGATAATGTTTGATTATGTAAAAAATGATGTCTTCATGTAGGAAACTGTGATAATCTCAAGTCTGACGACTTCAATACCATAACTATTATGAGATTACTTATCACACTTAATCCATGTAGTGATCTCATGGCGGGTCTATCCAGTACCTTGTTCTCCAACAAGTACTTATAAGTTTGATTTGTATCACCTTATACATGATCATCTCATAATCATCAATCAAACTTATACTAGTCTTAATTCATTATTAATTTCCATAAGTACGAATAACTAGAGATATCAAATTATTATCATAAACAAGCGAGCATTATAATAATTTAGAAAAACTTCTATAAATAAAATTATGACAATACAATTAAGGTCTAATCACAAGGCCTAGGGCATAACTACCAACAATTTCTATGTCATAATTGTTTGCTTTTTCTTTTCTTTTCTTACATTTCATTTCACCATATTATTGTTTATTATGCATTCACACTACTGCATGCATACATTTTATATGTACATTTTATAACATTCATATCAACAATGCAATTCATAACTATCATGGCATATGGAATCATATGAAAGAATATAAAATCCTTCATCACAAAGTGACAATACATTCTTATACTGAGTCACACATAGTTATGCTACTTTGATTACATGTGTTATTACATATTGTAAGCTAGGGCACCAACAGCTATTACATACTCAGCTCGGATCCATCTTTTTGAGTCATCATCTCAACATTGTGAAAAATGGGTAAAAGGAAAGGGGATATGTATAAAAGAGGTGTGAGTTATTTTGAAATAGCATCGTAAGTAGACACAAATAAACAACATACATAAAACATTCATATTCATACTAGTGTAATGCATCATAGAAAAACATTTCACATTACTTTACAAGTAAGTTGAATATGTTCCTATAGAATTCGATGCCCGATTGCCGAGACAACTCTTTAAGACTTCATTAATGTTAAACCTGGGCAACTAAAGCATACCCTCGGGCTAATGATCTGGATAGCCGGAGCATACCCTTGGACCAATATTTACCATTAAATATAGTGCCAAAAAGCTCATTTTGGCAATTTTGGTATTACCATATACTAGTGCCAAGTAGCTCCATTTAGCCAACTTGGTCGCTCATACATTACCTTTCATTTTGTCAATTCATCGTTCATTTCTTTGAAGTCTATGATTCATCCAGTACTTACCGAGTCATACATATCATATAACAGTTATGCAATGCAACATTTATCTTGAAGCTAATGCAGCATACTAGCATTATGATGCATGATCAAGATATAAAACATTTTGTGTCATACATTTAAAAGCGTTTAGTATATACTCAACTGGAAAATTGTGTCTTCACAATAATCCAATCTACTGTTGCCTCTATTTCCTTGAGTCTGGTCCTACATTGAAGGATTTTAGATTAAAGATCATACATATACATACACCCTTTCTATACTCTAAGACTTGTTCCCATACTTTCTCATGCATTATTTCTTTACTTATGAGTTACTGTCTAGTTATCCTATGTACTATAGTTGGAAATTAAGTGATATCATTCACTCTCCTATGATTTTTTAGCTATTTTCTTTCTTAGTGGAGTGATGCTTTGATTGCATCCCCCCTTACTAAACCATAACTCTGTATCGAGTGATACTCTTTGAGTATCCTTCGATACTATCTTACCTTACTTAGCCATATGAATGCCTCGATTACATTCCTCAACTACCGAGTCATCTCATTGACTTAGTCAATCAATGTCTTAGATCTTATCATTTTGCTCATTCTTTATTCTTTTTCGAGTTGGAAAATGTCTCGATATCACATTTCGGCTACCTTTATATTCCCTCATTCTGAGACATTTTGTTAACCAAATCAACCAAATGTCTCGGTTACATCTTTTACTTAATCCTTATTCATTTATCTATTCTTTATTCTTTTTTGAGTTATAAATACCTATATTTTACCCTTCAGTCATCTATATGACTAGATCCTGAAGCTTAGTTTCACGTGATCGGATTATCTTGCTAGTGACTAGAAACTAGGTTTTGCCTAGAAGGTCAAAACCTGCTGCTTGTTGTTTCCAACACATCTAGATACATTTTCATGCATATTTTTCACTAGGAAGCACCTCATTTAAACTCATTCAACATCATCTAACCTTAATAACATCATCTAGACATATATATTGCATTTTAAAATCATCTTTCATCATTTTCTAGTTCATCATCAACATTCTCAACTTTTTTCTACATCTCCACCAAACACACAAACCTATTGTCAAAACACACATGTAATGACTGCTTTGGTGTTTGCTAACTTATTTACATGTATTTCATCTCATTTCATCAATTAAATACATACATAACTCATTTCATCAAAGGATCAAGCTCTAGCCTAATACCTGCAACTTTCATCTATATTGTCTTTAACCTTCATGCATGTTGTAATGTACAGTCAATCATCCTAAAATAGATTGGAAGGAAACTAACTAACCTAGTTTGAAGAGGATTGGTGAAGGAGCACTCGATTTACTCAAGTACCCATCGATGTTCTTGCTCAACTTCTAATGTTTTGTTTCTCTTGCTTTACTTAGGGATTATTCAATCTTTTAATACTCTTCAACTCAATATTTAGTGTCTTAAACTCTTTGGAGGATTTCTTGGCACAATGGATTGGTTGGAAAATGGTTTCAATGAGAAACCATTTCTATCGTGGCCATTTCCCTTTTACAAAGAGATGGCTCGACACTTGGTTCGTTTGTCGAGCCATTAGTTCTACTCTGAACCTAATTATGTTCAAATTTTCCATTTTACCCTTATTTTTGCATTTAATTTTAATTTCTATCATTTCGACATCTTTTATCATTTACATTTTAAATTCTTTTTATATTTTTCTTTGACATATTTACCCTTATTCACTTTTTGGGCCCAGTTTCTGAATATTCATATAATATTTTATGTTGAAAGTCTGAATTTCGATAACGAAAAAGTGTCGGGTTTACATTCTTCCCCCATTTAAGAACATTTCTCCCGAATGTTCATCCTGCATACATTTCATACATAAGACGTTTCCATAACACATTACATCACTCAACATTTTGTAAACACATCATTTCTTGAATTCATTCTTTTATGCATAACATGAGACAATCTTTTTACATATTTTACATCTCATTTATGGGGAATACATTTCTCATCTAAGAGTCTCAATTGTAAAATGATGGGGGTACTATTAAATCATAGATTTCCTAGTTTTCCAAGTACACAGCTCTAAATTGTGAAGGTTCCATAGCACTTTCACCATAGGTATCTCTCTATTCTTCAATCTCTTTATCTGGGTGTTTAGAATCCTCACAGGTTGCTCAATGTAGGTGATATTTTCTAAAATCTTGAACTCTGGTTCTTTGAGAACCTTGATAGGATTTGATATGTGTTTCCTCAGCATAGATATGTGGAACACTGGGTGAATCCTTTCCATGGAAGCTGGTAACTTAAATCGATAGGCAACATCGCTCAACTTCTAGATTATCTCATAAGGATAGATGTACCTAGGTGCTAGCTTACCTTTTCTACCAAATCGTACTACCCATTTCAGTGGTGATACCTTCAATAGAACCATATTCCCTTCCTGGAACACAAGTTGTCGTCGTCTGACATCAACGTAGCTCTTCTGCCTACTAATTGTGGTCCTAAGTGAACAATTTCGGGTCCTGCCAAAGCCTCTCTCCCACTTCTTCCCAACTTACTAGAGATCTACACTTTCTTCCATATAAAACTTCATAAGGATTCATTCTTATGCTCAAATTGTAGTTGTTGTTGTAAACAAACTCTACCAACAGCAAATGCTAATTCTACCAACCTTTGAAATCCTACACACACATTATTAGCATGTCCTATATCGTCTAAACAATCCTCTCAAACTATCCATTTGTATGTGAATGGAAGGTCTTACTGAAGTCTAGCTGTGTACCCATAGCACTTTATAGAGTCCTTTAGAACCGTGAGGTGAATTGAGTTCCACTATTAGACACTATCAATACTGGCATACCGTGCAATCTGATGATCTCCTACATGTAGATTTGTGCCAATATGTCCACAAAATACCTAGTCTTGACCGGTATGAAGTGTGCCGCCTTTATTAGTCTGTCAACATTGACCCAAATTGAGTCACATCGGTTGGAGCTTACATGTACTCTAACTACAAAGTCCATCAAGATGTGTTCCCACTTCCATTTGAAAATTGGCAGAGGGTTCAGGATCCCTACTGGCTTCGAGTGCTCCAACTTATCCCTTTGGCACACGTCGCATAACGGCACAAACTGAGTAATCTCTCACTTCATCAAAGGCCACCAATATACTTTCTTCAGATCCTGATACATCTTCGTGGCCCAAGGGTGTACACTATATTGGGCACTATGTGCTTCTAACATAATGTTTCCCTTCAATGCAATGTCGTTTGACACACATAATCTATTTTCAAAGTAGAGAATACCATGATTGTCAAATCAATCCTCATATGTTTCCCCACTCTATACTATTCTAGATATCTTGGCCAACTTAGGGTCTTCATGTTGTTTCTAATCCACCTACTTACGAAACACTGAAGTAACTCTCATTTATGCCACAAAGACACCATTTTATGCTATCTCCAGGTGAAGTCCCTCGCTGATTAGTTGATAGAATTCTCTGAACATTGGTCATCTCACGATAGTAATGTGGGATAAGCTACTCCATGATTTCCAACTAAGGGCATCAGCTACTATATTCACCTTGCCCTGATGGTACTGTATCTTACAATTTTAGTCACTAAGCAGCTCTACTCATCACCTTTGTCACAAATTAAGCTTCCTTTGACTTAGTAGATACTGGAGGCTCTTGTGATTTGTAAAGATCTAGAATTGTACCCTATTAAGGTAGTGCCTCCATAACTTGAGAGCAAATATCACTACAGCCATCTCTATATCATGAGTTGGGTAGTTCCTATCATGTTTCTTCAGTTACCTCGATATGTAGGCTATTACTCTATCGTTTTGCATCAAAACACACCCTAATTCAACTCTTAAAGCATCATGAAACACAATGAAGTCTTCCTCTATCCTTAGTAAGGCTAACATCGGTGTTGTGGTCAGTCTCTTCTTCAGCTCATTAAAACTCTCTTCACATTTTACAGACCATATAAATTTAGGATTCTTTTGCATCAATCTAGTTATGAGAGTAGCAATCTTGGAGAAATCTTGGACGAATCTCCTGTAGTACTTAGCCAATCCCTTAAAACTTCTGATCTTTGTTACCATCATGGGTGTAGACCAGTCAGCTACTGCATCTACTTTCTTCGGATCAACCTCAATGTCATGTCACAACACCTTATGGCCTAAGAAAGATATCACTAACTAGAACTCACACTTCGAGAACTTTACATACTATTGCTGTTCTCTTAGTGTCTACAATACCAGCCTCAAGTGTTAGGCATGTTGAAAATAGTTTCTGGAATACACTAAGATGCCATCTATGAAAACAATCATAAAGCAATCCATATATGGTCCGGAAACTCTATTCATGAGATCCATGAATGCCGCTAGAGCATTTGTTATTACAAACGACATTACAAGGAACTCGTAGTTCCCATAATAAGTCCTGAAAGTTGTCTTCGGTACATCACCATCTTTGATTCTCAGCATATGATAGCCCTACCTCAAATCTATCTTGTAGAAGCATCCAACTCTTGCCAACTAGTCAAACAGGTCATCAATCCTTGGCAAGGGGTACTTATTCTTTACTGTTACTCCGTTAAGCTATTTGTAGTCGATGCACAACCTAATTGATCTATCATTTTTTCATACAAATAAACTGGAGCACCCCATGGTTACGTACTCGGCCTAATGAAGCAACCTTTGTCCACTAGGTCTTGCAATTGTGCATTTAGTTCTTTCAATTTTGCAGGCACCACCGTATAAGGTGGGATAGAGATGGGTTTTGCACTAGTATCAACTCCATCTCGAACTCAACATCTCTATTAAGTGGTAACCCTGCAATGTCGTCAATAAAGACATCTAGAAACTCTCTTACCATCGGCACTAACTCTGCCCATCTAATTTTGACCTTATTATCGCTAACATACATTAGGTAACCGTAACATCCCCTCTAAAGCAACCTACATTCTTTCAATGTAGCAATTAAGTCTGTGGGCATACTTGTTGTGTCCCCCTAAAACATCATATCTAACCCTTCCTATTCTCTAAATCTTATTACATTGTTCCTACAGTCCAAGGTAGCATTGTGCACAAAAATCCAATCAATCCCTAAAATGACGTAATGACGTCAAAATTCATCAAATCCAGAACCACTAAATTAGATGGAAGGCATCCATCCTCCATGTATACTGAACAACACTAGTAAATGTGCTCTGCCAATGTTGGGTCACATATGGGTTCTCTAATCCATAAGGAACACTCCATTCGAGTCATCATGACTCCTATTTTGTTCACCACCCTCGGGGCTATAAATAAATGGGATGCTCCTTGGTCTATCAATACATGCACACTAGAGTAGCCAATTAAGATCATACCCAACACCATGGTGTTGGAAGTGTTGGCGGGTCATGGTGAAGATTTGTGCTAGTGCGGAGCCTCGTACTTGACCTCCTAATCCAATCCTCTGCCTTTACCTCTGCCTTATGAAGTAGGCATTGAACCACCTCTTATTATCAGCTAGGCAACACTATTAAATTATGTTTGCTTAGTCTGTGCCACTCCAGCCATATTGGGACAATCTTGAGCCATATGTCCCTCTTGAGCACACCTGTAATAGGCATTGGTCCTATATCTGCATTAACCTTGGTGCATCTTTCCACATATGGCATAGTTGAACCGTCTAAACTTGAACTGGATCCACTACCCCCCTTGCTTCAACTTCCTCTAGAACTTATTCTTCTTTGACTTCTTGGTCAACTTATCACCCTTCTCATCACTCAATGTTTTGAACCCCTCCCGAAGGGTTGCATAAGATGAAACATGCAGATGCAAATACAAATAGGATGTATCATAATCATTTTTCAAATGGCATGATGTAGCTCATTGGGTACATACAGCCTAGGAGGGAAGGTTCTATAGGCTATGACTCGAAAATTAGAGAATTGGCTTATAAGGGACCCTTGAACCTTGAGTATGTATATACCTAACCACATGTGAAACAAAGAGTCTCGCGTGGGTCCAACAGTAC
>CAOGCB011510294.1:0-15383 GCA_948266635.1 Cnidoscolus chayamansa | reverse complement strand
GTAATCTTTAAAAGCGAAGCAGAATTAGCCCATTCACCAAGACATTTACTATTATCATTCATCCTTAACTCGACTTTTTATGACACTTGAATTTATATAGAATTTCTAATTAATAATAAAAATAAAGCAAATAATTTCATTTGCAATAAAACTATTATCGCTTAACTTAAAATTTCATCAATATGTCCATTAAACAGAAAAGTTTCAAGTAGTTGTCCAGCTCATGCAGGTAAAAAAATGTAGAAACCATACATAATGGAGAGCTCATGCCAAGAGTAACTACTGTAGAGGGACAATCATCTGGTGGAAGGACATGCCACATGCCATATGACATACTGTGAAATAAAAATAACGCATAGTAGCATCACATCTATCTATGCATCCTAAAATCATTAATATTAATTGAATAGCATGAACAATGCAGTTAATGATATTACCCCAAAATTTATCATCTTCTGCTATTATCCCAAATGTTTCTGCTGTTTCGCGAACCATTATCCCAGTAATTCCAGTGAAAGACGCTACCCTGCACTGAGCAACTGCAAGAAATAGAGACAGATTAAAGTAGCTTATCAAGCATATGAATAACAATTACTTGAACAAGCAGTATATATACTGACAAATCATCTACTTGTGCAGATTAGAGATCAGGTTCAGTTCACTCATGCATTAATCCTGACGGTTCAACCTATAGCAAAATAATGGCTTAAAAATTATATTCTCAAATCATCTCAGAACATCCTTAAAAGTGAAAAATCCCAAATAACTAGAGACGAAGATTGTGGAAGTCAACGATAACTCCATAACCATAAGTAACTGAAGTGTCCACATAAATGATTGTTGGATTTATTGTTATCCAACAACTAAAGGACACATGAAGGGACCTATCTAAGTAAACATCATAGGGGCTTTGTCAAGTGTCAACTGGATTTTTTTTTCCCTCGCTATTAAATCTTTCTCTAGCAAGACATTTTAGATGATCCTATCAAAGCTTTGCTACTAGGAACATAGTGGAACTTAGGTGTTCTTACATGTGATTAGACTATCTTTGTTGATATACATGAAATTAAGACTAGTAGTCCTGAAGTTGGTTCAAGACAGTTAAAAATGGTTAGGCATAGGACTTGTTTTAAAACTTGTAACAACTACTTACAGAGTTTCAATAAAAACTATTATGTATAAAGTGACTACCTAGAATGACAGCACCATGTAGATCTGCACTAAGAAGACACTGGGCCAATTGATTTGTCCTGCAAGATTGAATCAACGTATTATATAAATTCCATAGATCAAAAGACAAGCACAAGAATTGCAAAAATGAAACACTTAAAAAACCGACAACAATGAATATCCAACCCAGTATTTTTGAGAAGCTGCATCATGTAGCTTTTCCACATCTCATGCATTGGCTTAAAAATAGTAAACCTGCAATTTTAAAAAAACATCTTTAGAATAAGCATTCTGAAAGAAATGAAAGAGAATTGAGAATAAATCTTTTCTACGACATTCATCTTTTTGTTCCTTGACTATGAGTATGTTGTTCTCCACTAAATGCATCGTAATAACATCTAATGTAGCCAAGTGCATACAAAAATGAATCCCAGGGGATAGTAAACTCACTTTCGGAGATCCTGGGGCAGAACAAATGATCCGCATTTTTTATGTTGCTTCATAGACATGTGCTTTTTAGAGCGCTTTGACTGGGCCTTTAAAGCTCTTATATGAGAGCTGGTAGATTTGCCACGTCCTTGTACATAATTATCAAGAAGGATCCAATTGTCGATTTTTTTGCTTCTAGATCCTTGTATGTATTTTTTAGCAGAATCACCATGTTGAAGAAGCTCATGTAATATCATGTCCACCATGCTTCCTTGTTTACTCTCAAACTGCACGGTACCATGGAATTATTAACCCAAGGAACTCAAGATAAAGAGATCAAATGGAATAGCTATTAGAGATCTTAGTTTGGACAGCAAATAGAACCTTCACGTTTGCTTTCAGAAGGTTCTCATGTACGGGATAAGAGAGCTGAGAATATGCTGGACCATTTTCCTTCAAATCTACAACAGTAATTAAAAATAATTATCTAACCAGATAAAAGGCACAACTTCTCTCAATCAGCGATTGTGCATTATTTTAATAGAATATTCTCCCTAACCAATTCGAGATGTAATGCACATCATATTGGAGTAAAAGCATATATATTAAACAAAAAGAAAAAAGAATTTGAAAGCAATGAGCCAAAATAACCTTTTTTTGATGAGCTATTCAAAAAGGGAGTAATTGGAGCAGGAGGCAAATGCACTAGAGGAGCAACAGAAGAAATGGAGTTGGTGGTATTGTTATTTTGTTTTCTATCTTGTTGTTTTTGCGTTTTCTTTTGTTGCTGAATTAACTCAGCTTTGGCTACAGCAAACCTTCTCTCCAATGCCTCCAAAGTACGCTTTTTATGATCTTGAGAAACTGTATCAGAACCCATTTAAGCTGGGTGTCGCTCAGCTCCTAACTCTCTATGCAACCTGATAAAAACCAATTTTGATCACAAATTAGTAATAAAGTTTTACCTTAAAAATAGCAAAACAGTAATTGCTAATATAATAATTCCAGCAAATTAAAGCAAAATGTCAAAATCAAAACATAATTACCAGCAACCAAACAACATAATTCAAAAATTGAAGCAGCTAGTAGAAGATCAACCATCATATAATACAAGTGCCTGCAATCTGGGACTAGCAATGAGGGAATGCACCAGCCAGCTGGATGTAGCGAAGCTGGTTAATTGGAGTTAGATGTAGCAAGTTAGCAACATGGGAGAAACTGCCAACCCCATCATAGTTCTTGCAACGAGCTCTAAACAAATACATTTGGAAAGCAATAGAGTTATCTATGACTGAGTTCTGGTTTTCATAATTTCTCTCCCACAACATTTTTCATGGTTCTTCGAGATAATTAGGATAAGTTTATTAGCTCTTGACAATGGATGCCAAATATTACCAAATTACTCGTTTATAATTTTTTTCGATATTCAATTTCTTAGTACCGAAAGACTAACCAAAAATCAACCCTTAGCAGGAACATATCATATACTGTTTTTTTTTTTAAATCAAAAGTGACAAACAGTATTTTCAATATTTGCAATTTGTTGACAAACAGTATTCTCTTTACTAGAACTCCCGATAACCTCAATGTTATTAGGTCACATTTCAACACAATAACAACAAGCTTTAATCCCAAACCAGGTAGGTCGAAATTTCAATATTACCTACAAATCAAATAAACAACAACCAATCAGCATAAACAACCAATAAATCTTGCCATACATAAACAGAATCAAAGTAAAGAATTATGCTTAAACAAAACAAAAATAAATGAGAATAAACAGAAACAAATATCATCGCATAAACATAAATAAATCAGCATAAAGAGAAACATAACAAAATAAAACAAAACAAATCAGCATAAATATATTTATGAACCGCTGCTGCTGACTGCTGTTGCTAACCTGTGGATTGGCTTTCGGCGACTGGACAAATGGACAACTACTCGTGCGAGGGCGACTGGACGGTGGAGCAGGATCGCTATTGCTGCTTGTGCTTCCAGCGACTGGAAGGTGGAGCAGCGATTGCTACCGTTGCCGAAGGCCGGGGGGTGACCGGTGTGGGGCTGTGAAACAAAATATAGTTGTCTACCTATACTATGCAGTGAAAATATGAAACAGAAAGTTTGAAACATTCAAAAACACTCCAAGCAGGCAAGAGGAGGATTGAACAGCACCTGTTAAGTTATAGAGGTTTCTTCATCCGAATCAGGAATAACACAGTCTTCGACTGGGATAGCGATAACAAAAATACGGATTAGTGAAACTCTCTCTGATGTCTGATTTCGTGAAAAGAACGGGTATAAATAAAGCAGGACTAACGAATTGGGTTGGGCTAGTTTGGATCAACGCTTTCAGAATCCAGGTCCAATCCAAGCCTTCTTGCTATTATCACATTTTTCACGTTTGAGCTTAGTGTGTTTGATTACATTGCACCTGGCCCATTTAGGCCTTATCCTACAATAAAATCAGAAAAAGAAAAAGTAAAATATACACGTCATCATCCTACGTTCACCAGCAGTGAAATTATAAAATATTTTAGCATGTTACCTACCCTATAATCCCTGAAACTGTAGCCGTCAGATTGGAATAAAAGGATATAGTTATAACATCAATTGAACTAGATCTAAAGCGCACACACTCTCTTGCGGAATTCCATCAAATCTCATTAAAAAAACAAAAAAAAGTTGGAAAGAACATTCCCGTGCACATGCATCATCTTCTCACTCGGTAGTAGCAGGTGCTAACCGCCCGACACGCTACCGGCCTAGCCGGTAAAACTACCGTGAAGTCCACGGCGGAGTATAAATTTTGACATGGATCGACAAATCTCACCGTCGGTGGTCTTATCTTATCGAACTATTTTTTAACCAGGGAGGAAAGGAGTGACGAAGGATTAGTTAAGAAGTCAATTCATATAAAGTAAAGGTATTGGATCAGAGGCAACGGTTTCTGCGTCAGCTGGTTGTAACAGCAGCAGCTGATGCTTTTGGCTCTTTCTTTTTCTCCTTTTTTTAGAAGATTTTGATTCGTTTTTAACAATGGTCGGTTAGGTTTTTACTTTTTGGATTAATAAATCCTGACTTGAAGTTCACGCTTCTAAAGTTTCGTTTTTAATATATAATATGTAGAAAGAGATTTTGGAGCTGCTAAGTGGACTGAACTCTGGTTTCAGCGACAATGGCGGAGGTAAGAGGAGGGAACACGTGGACGGAGGAGCTTGCGAGTCTGGTGGAGGATACCGGGATCAGATATTCTGCTGCTACTTCCGCCGGGGGATCAAACGGGTTTTCCGCGCAGTCATTTAACAAATCGGGATTTGTCAGCGACTACGGAGGCGAGGAAGAAGTGAAAAAGGAGAGTTTGCAGGAGCAGTTGACGGGTTTTTTGAAATCGTGGGGGGAAATGCTGCTGGATTTAGGGAAAGGGTGCAAGGATATTGTGGAACAGAGTTTGATCACTGAGGATTCATTTATAGTGCGAAAGGTTGGAAAACCGATGGCTAAAGTCTCAGACCGATTTAAGATTTTGAATGAGTTCTTGCCCGAGGATCGCGACCCAGCCCACGCCTGGCCTGTGATCTTATTCGTTTTTATACTCGCGCTTGCTGGTATAAATTTTATTTCTCCATTTCTGAACCATCATTCGAGACATTTCAACTCCACCATATTTCATATTTTACTTTTTAGAGGCTATCTGAGGGTCTGTGTGGTTCAGATGAATTTCATAATTGAATTGAATATTGTGTATGCTATAATGTGTTTATTTCGTTAAAAAAATTAAAATTAAATTTCGGGAATTAAATTTCACGCAATTATTTATAAATGAAACTAAAATTTCAAATTTAATGCAATTTGAAATAAATTTGATAAATAGTAAGAAAATAAAAGATTTTCCTAACACATTCCTCTCTTTTCTTTCCTCTCTCTCCTATCTTAGGAATTTATGGTTTCTTATTTACTTATTGAGGATCGTTTAGAAAGTAAGGATAAATGAACTTCGATAATGAAACTATAACAAACATAACTATATGGAATTCAAGTGAAGTTTGCATTTAGATTTGTGTACTAATAACAGACAATAAAGTAGTTTCTAAATTTGTAGTTGATTTAAACTGAATACTATGTAAATTTCTTAGTTTTGGTCAAAAGTGTCTGAATTTATTATTATGATTGCCGATTTAGGTGCTTATGCAGCTATTTGATTAGTTTCATACTTCACAAGGATGAATTGCTATAATTGAGAAAGTTTATGCAGGGGAAAGCTGCTCATTTATGTGTATATAGAGGAACGGCATGCATTTTTGCTTTGTTTTTACTGTTATAACATAGTTCTGCTGTGTTATGGAAGGTCTTTGGCTTAGATTTTTTAATGGTTTTAATATGTGCTGCAAAAGACCTAAGGGGAGTGATATAAGCCCTCTTGTTTGTTTGAAGATTAAGCTCAAATTTCTCTAATATATGTAACTCTATCATTGGAGTTTGCCATATCTTTTTTTGGTCCTAATACACACACGGAAGGCACTGTTTTAAAATGGAGGTTGTAAACTTTTAACTTGCTCCCGCTCTTTACCGGTATGATCAATTAGGAATGTACTGAAAAAAAGAAAGAAAAAGGTTGATGTTGTAATTATTGATGTTTGACAATATGCAGCATTGAGTGCAAATACCACACATGATACCTCAGTCCCAGCAGTAAAGAGAGTCCGTATACATCCTCCTGGTGCTAATCGCATTCTGCTTCCAGATGGTAGACACATGGCCTATCAGGAAAATGGTGTCCCTGCCTACAGGGCAAGATTTTCCATGATTGCTCCACATTCTTTTCTCTCTTCTCGACTTGCAGGTATAAGTGATTTCTGGTCTTTATTTCTCTAAAGTAACATGCAGGTAATTGTTTCTACTCAATGGAATTTATTTAGAGTAATTTATTAAACAAATTTCCATCAAAAGGTATACCTGGAGTTAAAACACCACTGCTTGAAGAGTTTGGTGTTCACTTGATCACATATGACCTTCCTGGTTTCGGGGAGAGTGATCCTCATCCGAGCAGAAATTTTAACTCATCAGCACTCGATATGCTCCACCTAGCAAATGCTATTGGTATTAATGACAAGTTTTGGGTGTTGGGTTACTCAAGTGGAAGCATGCATGCTTGGGCTGCACTCAGATACATCCCTGAGAGAATTGCTGGTACATTAACTTCTTATTTCTGTTTTATCAAATTTATAAATTTGTTTTTATAATAATCAACTTTGAACAGTTGGCATGATCAAACTGATTTTATTCTCTGGCCCCACAAAACCGGGACATCATTTCACATGTTTATAATTTCTTATGATATAAAGTTAATACAAAAATAAGTATATGGGCTAAAAAAAAATCTACCAGAGTTTTTTGTCAGGAGCATTCTGCACTTGCAATTGCTGAAGTAAATGACTTTGATTATCTTAACTGGATTTGCAGGTGCTGCAATGATTGCCCCAATGGTTAATCCATATGAGCAGGGTATGACAAAAGAAGAGATGAGAAGAACATGGGAAAAATGGCCTTCAAAAAGGAAACTCATGTACTTCTTAGCTCGGAAATTTCCAAAATTTCTTTCCTTTTTTTATCACCGAAGCTTCCTATCTGGTTTTCATGGTCGAATTGATGACTGGATGTCTCAATCACTTGGAAAGAAGGTCGGTTTTGTGTCATCTTGAAGTACTTAATAGGGTGTCTTTCTTAGTTTGCACATCTGTTGTATGCTTTTCACTTCTCTATAATAATCTCCCAATAAGAGTTTTTATCTATTTCAGAAGAAAACTGATATCTTGCATGCAAAAATGGGATATCATTATTTTTGTTAATTCAAGTTTCCCGATAATTTCGGAGTTTATCGGTTTCATGGTCGGGCAACCTTCCTAAATAACAACTCATTATTAAGTGTGCTTTCTTTTTTTATAAAATTGCATATTAACAAAAAGTTGATACATGCGCAGGATGAAATTCTGATAGAGGATCCAGCATTTGAAGAATTTTGGTATAGGGATGTGGAGGAGTCGATCCGCCAAGGGAGTGCAAAACCATTCATGGAGGAAGCTGTATTACAGGTGTCAAACTGGGGTTTCAGCTTGGCCGATCTACATGTACAGAAGAAGTGTCAAAAGAAAGGCATTCTCCTTTGGCTTATATCCATGTACAGTCAAGCAGAATGCGAATTGGCTGGATTTCTTGGCCCAATTCACATATGGCAGGTTTGCACACCTATTCCTTCTTAAATATTTTTCTTCTTTTTTGCCTTCTTTGTGGTTTATTGCACAGCGACATTCTGATAGGTCGCTGTAATTGCTGGTATATGAACTTCTGTCGGAATATGCTCTCATAGAACACTAGCTTTTCCTGTTATTTTAACCATGTGACATGCATGTACTCTCTGCCTGAGAGTGGAATGCTAATCGACACTAACAAGAGCAGAAAGTTTTAGTGTTTAACATTTTTAATAAATTTTTTGGCATTGAACAAATATATTTAGAACCAATCCATCTTTGAGTGTCTTACGCAATAATGAATTAGGTTGGATTGAGAAGTTATCTCACTCTTTCTTCTTTTCCTCCTTTTTGCCCTTGTTAAAACAAGTTTCAAATATATGGTTTAAACCAAAATCCTCGGATCTTGCTGTCACCATTTTGTATCTGTGATTCATGGAAAAACAGCTTAGCTTTGCGCCTGAAATTGTAACCATTACAATATTAACAGAGTGGTTGTTATTTTGCTATTCAATTAATAGACATATTTTTCCTGATGCACAGGGGACGGATGACCGATTGGCTCCACCATCAATGACTGACTACATAAGCCGGGTTCTACCGGGTGCTGCCCTGCATAAGCTTCCAAATGAAGGTCACTTTTCTTTTTTCTTTTTCTGTGATGAATGCCATAGGAAGATATTCTCTGCTCTTTTTGGAGATGCTCTAGGTCCGCTTGACCAGATGGTGGAAATGAATGAAACTTCACTTGAAGGAGAGAGGGAAGAGGTATCATCATTGGCTGATTCTGCTACAAGAGATATGCGAGTCCTATAGATGTTCTACTTCACCTCTTCTTTTGGCCAATTCCTGAATGTAAATAGAACCACGACCACGGATTGCTCCGATCTCAATGGAGCATATGATGAAATTCATTCTGTGAGGATATGCACACACTTTGAGGAAATTAGTTAAGAAGCAATGAGGCGGCAAAGCTCAATGAAGGTTTTTTTTTTCTTTTCATTTCTATATATAGGTGGATTCTCGTTAGGCTTTCTGATGCAATGTCTACTAACCCTTTACCTATATAGGGATGAGTGGCTACTATTCTTTTATGATTATTCCTTCTAATTCTGATTTCTATGGGTGATTTACCTTCCTGAGAATGATTTAACATCAAAGTTTGGGAATGTCCTCCAAGGACCAGATGAGGATGGTACTTGCAAGCATGATTAGTTCAGGATCAGATCTTGGAAAGGTTCTGTGAAAAATTAGGCAACAGGCACATTCTTTGAGGAATGCATTCGACACATGTTACTTGTGGAAGGTAGAATTTATTTTTTATTGTCCTGGGGAAGAAGTGGCCAAATAGCTTTTATCGAAGTAAACGATGGCATGTGCAGAATGTCGAGAGAAATATTTTATAAATATTAATATGAGATACGTTAAATTTAATAGTTATAAAATAGCTCTTTTTTTTTGGACTCCATAATCTTAACGCAAAACAGGGGAATGGTTTGGTTCAATCAGGCTGGCAGTGTGGTTGGATAAAACAGCCCTTTGAAGTCCAATATATACAAAACATCTCTGTGTGATGTCCAAGTAAATAGTGACTTCGATCAGTAATGACGAAGGCCAATTTTAATGTCTCTCAGACTTGTGAAGTTGTCCCATTAGGAAAGGTGCTTGCAATGGACAGGGCATGATAAGGACCAATACTTTTTCTTCATTGTAACCATCCATGCAGACATTGTTATGGCAAGCTGGGAAGTGTCATTGAGGAAGAGATGATTGAAACAGCAAAATCGGTAAAAGCTCACTACTTCATTACCGCTGCAATTAGCCATTGAATGCAAGCTTGGTGAAGCAACAAGCTCACAGGATAGCATGTTCATATTGCCCTAATAACTAAAAAAAAACTCACCATCAAAGGTCTGAAGAATGAGCTACAATAACTAACGAATTCAGTCAATCAAACAAATGAGAGAGGAAATAATTTGCAAAGAGCTCAAAGTCAATTTGGAGATTATTTTGACATAACTTCATAATACAAGTATCAAGGTACAGAACAATGATTTAGAGTAAATATAAACAAATAAATAAGAAGCAATACTTGTGAAATAACTAAACCAAGAGGCTAATTTCACCCCAAAAACAACACTTTCTCATCAATAAATAAATAATTTCCACAACAGGAATGATACTTATTTTCTCCCTTCCTTGTGTTCTTTAAATAATCACTCATCTTCCAACTATTAGTAGTTTTTAGCCCTCTGCAGTGGCCACACAATTTTCTGAATTTGTTATGCTTTCTGCCTTCCGTGGAAACAACTGCTGCTTAATTCTGGCTGGTGAAGGTGGGTAAGAAAGCCTTTTCTTTACAGATCCAGGAGTTCTTTTTTCCTTTTCCGGTGTCCCATTTTTTTCTGCTCCCAATGGACTTTGCAACCTGGACTTCGCTCTTGCAGACTCAGTAGGTACCATGTAGCTAGGAACTGTTGATGAGCTACCAAGGCTCTCATCATCTCGCACAGATGTTCCTGCAATGCTGTGCCTTCTATATCTATCTGACTGCATGCTGACCATACTTCTGGAGTCATCATCTGGAGCCCCCACGCTGCTCCTTGGACTTGCTGACTTCAATTTTCTAGCAACTGCAGAAGAAGCCAACTTGGAAGGAGTTGAAGAGGAACGTGGGCTCATAGTTTGTCTTGCTTTCTCACTTTCCAAGGGTGAGAATTTACCAGAATTGAGCTGGTAACGAGCATAAGACTTGCTGATTTCTCCTCCAACAATGCTACGGCTTGCACTCTTTACAGATGTGTGATCATTATTTTCTTTATCTGTCATGCTCCGACTCTCCCATGGATGCGCTGCCATCCATCGTTCCAACCAGCTCCAACCCCAGGTGGGATTACCTGAGTTCATAAACATAGGATTTGCAGATCTTGTAGAGTTCTTCCAGGTTTTCTGTTAAGGGATTTCAAGCGAGATTAGGTAGAAGACATCTATATACTTTCAACAAACTTTGAGCCGAGTATCATTCAGTGAAGTAAAGAGCAAGTACAGGCCAGGCATAACATATAATTGAAGTTCAGGGTATCATCATATCATAATAGCCAACTATAAACCAGCAATTATTTCACTCAACCGTCTAGCTAACTTTGACCAGACAGATAATTTAGTCATGCATGATGTTATCAAGCTACTTCAATCTAATTATAGTTTTTCAGATCTTAAAGAACCACAGGAGAAACTATTACAGAGAATATTAAGTTATCAAACAATGTAACACTCGTAATGGCCTGAGTCAGATTAGAACAACTTGGAAAATTGATCACCTGATGGGAGAATGAATAAGCCAGTGCTCTTTCCCTTCTCATAGCTGCCTCATACTTGTTTAGCAAGCTAGCTTCAATTTGTTCCTTTGACTGTAGGCTGTCATCCCATTCTTCTCCCATCTGTTACAATGTTCCATATGGTTATACTCAGCAGAAGTGACAGGGCTTAAAACCACTAGCAGTAGCATGTTATTCCACAGAAGAAATGAAATGGAGGTACGCTAAACATAAACAATGTCATCTAGATTAAAAAATATCATGTCTTCTACAGCCATTTGACTACACAGTTGTTGAGAACTGAATGTTTAGGACCTAATCCATTTGCCTGTCTTCATCATTTTTATATGTAAACAACATAGTTCAATAGTAGATTGATGAGAATCATATAATATTAAATGGTGCAACTAAGTAGAGAAGTTCAAAATAAAAAAAGAAACAGGACAGACCCGCAACTTCTCAAGCTCTTGTGCATGTTTCTGTAGGAGTTGTCTATGGAGGGCTTGGTTCTCCTCTGACATTCTGACCCTCCTTGAGTGAATTTGAGACTGCAATCTGGCTAGAGTCTGCATGCATTGAAGGGTATGCATGGCTTGCCTTTTTATAGTAGGCCCTTCCATCAGTGATTTGAGTCTCACTAGCCCTCTTAAAGCTCGCAATGCCCTTCTTGCCTGAAAAAAATTCAGATACACATTATTAACCTCACGACTCTACTCACTGGACAAAATAATATTATCTTCACCCGTGCCGCTCTGCCTATTCTTTCATATTGTCTCCCTCCACCCTTTCCCCCACCTCCCCACTCCTACTCCCAACAAAAGTGATCCACAAATCCCAAATTACAAGAGAACAGAAAAAACACTCGAGTCTAAGAATCACAGCATTTTCCTTCCTAACATTATTAATTTCCTGAGGCGTGGGGACATAATGTTTGCACAAGCATAAACGACATAAAGATCATCCAAATATATGCCTACACATTATTCCTTTTCTTCTCATTTCCCCTTATTTACAGATAACAGGACCACAACAAAATTAGCTCATATTAGGTCTATGAGAGTAAGCAGTTCATGTGCATGCATTTGAGGAAAACTTGGATTTCTATAGTGTTTTTGTAAGTTAGATATGTTTTTCACTAGTGCACAGAAACAATAAAGTCGCAATTTATGATACCACGAGATAATAAATGCTCTACAAAAAGCAAGTCACATTCACAAGCAAATCTATTTATCAGAATTTTCAATCACAGTGAAGACATTACAACTGACAATCCCTAAAATACAATGTCAACTGTAAATTATTTTGTGGCAGTTGCACTGTTACTTTTGACAGTGAGACGGAGATACATCTGACTTATGTATATACATTTGTATTCATTTTCAGTGGTGAGATCTTGGTCAGCGGTTAGAAAAAGAATCACTTCAATATCGGAAGTAAATATGGCATAGTTCTGGAAAATTTTTCTATATAGGGAGAAAGTAACTACCATTAAACTTAAAACCAGCTTGATTAAAACATCTTTCATCGAAAGAAATTCTTTGATTTAGTAATAGTTCTAGTTGCTTGCATAATTATGGGATTTCCACAAAAGAGAGACATGAATATAGCCACACAACATATATTGATAGATGATATGACACACACCATGTATCCTCGGAATGCTGTTTGAATCTTGATTGCAGCCACTTCTTCGCTTGGTTTTCCAGCAAACTTATTAACCCTCACAAGCTGAACAACCTCCACAGAGGGCTCAAAAGAAGGATGAACTGGTTCAGCTGCAGCAGCAACTGGACTAGAACAGGCATGTTTGTTCTGTTCATTTGTTGCTTCAATTGTTTTCACCTCTTCTTGCTGAGGAGGAGCAGGAGGAGGAGAAAGCACCCGGACATGTTCGACAGAGGTTGAATCAGAATCCAGTTGATGGTGTTTGCCAAACCATTTCTTCTTTGATTTATTTGACTTCTGGAAACAAGAAAATAGAATATTAAAACAAGAAACTAAATCCCAGATTACTAGAAATCTCCTGCAATTGAAAACTCAAATGAAGTACCTTATCTTTCTTCTCCTTTGACTCAGGGCTGAGAGCTTTCTTCAAACTAGAAAACCATTTTCCTTTCCTCCCCATTTTTTTATCATACCCTAGCACAATCCTTTAAGCAATAAATTAAACAAATCAAATTTGGAACTTCAATTGCACTTCCAAGATCAACTAAGTTTCACAAATAAGAAAGATCAGATGAGCATCATCTTTATCACCAATCGCTGGACCAAGGAAAATCGTTAAGTGTGAAGCAACAGTAGGCAGCACTGAGTTTACTGAAAATCTAGGAAAATTATGGAGAAGGACAGAATTTGACAGGCATGAAGGAGCTAAAGAAAGACAAGGAACAAACTTTAAGAGCTAAGCCAAATGGTTGACTTAATGAAGTATCGATTTGTACCAATTTTCATCAGTCAGCCGACACAGTGTGCGAGTGATTTTACCATTTTTAGATCACATACTCAAATGACAAATATTAAGACAAAATTTCCCATAATCCCATTTATAGAAATTTCCCACATTTTCTCAGCAAGCAGACGGAATTCCCACCAAAAAAAAAAGCCACCGACAAACAGCCCATTCCAAGCAATCTGGAACAAAGCAATCAATACCCAGAAGCAAAAAAGGAAATAGAGAAGTAAATCACATAAAAACAACATAAAAGCAAATGAAACAAAAAGCTAATCTTGTATTTGGGGGCCATAAATTGGAAACAAAAAGAAATGAAGTACCAGGCAGATCTCAAAGAGCTTTCTTTGGTGAACTCAGAGAAGGGTCTCTATCTATGTTCCTCTTTTCTCCACTTGAGAGAAGACAAAAGATGATAAAAGAGAAGCAGAAGAATAGTATGCAGTATTATAGATCTTTGTTGAAGATTAAGAATAGCAAGATTTGAATGATGAGGGAATATGAAGAAGACTTAGCTGGTTCAGCTAAGTAGGACCCCACAGACACACACACACTCTCTCTCTCTCTCTCTCTATCTCTTCTTGTTCTTGAATAGTGAAAATGGGCCCCACCCCATTCTATGTTATCAGTTTAAAACAGCGGGTGACTCCGTTCTTTGAGTGCATGGATCTTATGCTTTGTCTTCTTTGATCACTTTCAAATTTTTGGGCCAATAAAGCAATGTGAAACTGTGCAAAAGTAAGATTTCAACTCCTTTCATCTTTTTTAACTGAAAACAGTTCAAATCTAATCCCACTCTCACCCCAACGCCCAATAAAATTTAACAAAAAAGATCAAATTTTTTTAGGATAACATGAAAGCTTTTATCTATGTGATTTTGTTCCTCTGAGCTCTTTCTCCCTACCCCACAAAGTTTACAGATTTCTTACTGATCAATTAATTGCATTCCTTAATCATGTTTTTAATCTATTGATTATTTAGACCTTCAAAATCATAGAAAATTTCACAAAACTAATATCAGTATATATATACATCATAGCACAAATGAGGATTAGATCAGCACACACATTTGAGTAATGTGAAAAGTACATAAAAGTTAATATTGTAAAAATATTATGAGAAGAACAGTGAAGCATTATTAAAATAAAGCCAAACAAATGTAGTATATAAGTATTAAATATATTAATAAATATAGTGATAGATTATATATTAATGAGTGGTTGCAACATGTAAATGCACAGTCAACTCAGTTCTACCTAACCAAACTACATTCTAATTAACCTAACATAAATCTCCATTTTCCATAGTAGTTAAACCAATTCTCTACTGTTTTTTTTTTCCTTTTTTTTTACTTAAATAGATTCATATTTAATATAATTAAAAGATCATCCATACCCATTATTTAAATCTTTTTAAAATAATATTTTTATAAAAATATAGACATAAAATTACCAAAATATCATATGAATATGAGTTTAATTAAGAGATTAAATAGGAGAAAGATGTAATGAATGGAGGGTGGGGTTGAGGGAAACTTGTAGATAAACACAAATTGAAAGGCATAATCAAAATGTAATGAGTGGTTTTCATGTCCCAAATTCAACAACTCATATCATTATTGGAGTAGGTTTTGCCAGCATTTCATTTGGCCAGCTTTGTTACCAACCCCTACTACTGCATCTCACGTTATCAAGTGTCTATGTATATAAATTATATATATATATTTTATAAATTTTAAATTTAATTATATCAAAATTAAGGATTTATTAT
>CAOGCB011509279.1:0-12985 GCA_948266635.1 Cnidoscolus chayamansa | reverse complement strand
GACCCCGGGAAAACACGGCAGAGGAACCACGTGTGCTCGCGTGTCACATCCAATATAGGCTTGTCAGTTAAGTTCCCGCGCCTTCTAAAGCCTGTAATTTACTCTAGAAACTCCAAGTTCACGCACTTAGGGCAAACAATATTTATCTGTTGCATTTTCCTCATTTTACTTGAAACAATAGTTGTGCAAATGTCAAACGACGATTCCTTTCTCCAATTCGAAGCGATCGCCAATTGAGAAATGTTCTTCCGTGGCTTAGTTCGCCGGTTACTTGCTTCTCTCTTGCAGCCATGGCTGCTGGAGGAACCGGAACTTCAAATGGATTTAGGGTTTATCAATTCTAGAATAACCGCTAAGAACCTCAAGCTTGACATCTCTTCTCTCAATAGGCTCTTCGACGAGTCCTCTCGTTTCTCGTTCAAAGAGGTTAGTTTGGAAGATTTCAGCGTTCGCTTCTCTAACTGGTCTGTACCTGCCTTCGATATCGAAGTTCGTGGCGTCAATGTCACTCTTCTCGCGGGGTAACCTATCGCCATGCCACTGCTTGTGTGTGCATGTTCCTTTTGATTGATTTTTTTAAAATTTATTTGCTTGATTGGTAGGGAAGAGGAGGAGGAGGGGAGCTCAATAAGGTCGCGGAAATCGAGTGAGAAGGTTGATGAGGAGGAAAAGAGGAAGGCTGTTGCTGAGATTGATCCCGAGGTAGTTTGTTTTTGTGTTTTACATTTTTTTTATTAGATAAGAATTCATTTGCTGAAGTAGATTACTGTTTTTGGAACAGGAGCTGTTTTTATTGATTAAATAAATGCCAAGTTTCTAAGACTCGAATGGTGTTGGATTCTACTTGTTCTCCTAACTGTGTCAAAGGTTATAATAGCGGACAATATTTGGTGTTATACTAAGACCTGTTTACTATAACTTAGCCTTTGTTTTCTATATACCAGGGCACTGCCTTGCACAAAGTGCTGGAGAGGATCTTGGTCTCAACTCCGTCGAGAAATAGATTTACAACTTCGTTGTTGAATCTTCTACTCAAACATTGCCATTTGCAGATGTTCAATTCTAATATTCAAGTGCAGGTTCCCGTTTTAAATGATTCCCTTACGTGGTTGGTTGAATTAAAGCAGTTTAATGGGGAATCTCAGTATTTTGAGCATGCATGTCTTCTTCGAGGGTTTGTTGGTGCGGTCTTTAATCCTCTGAAAGAGAATTCCATTCTTATGGATTTTAGAGGTTTTGGAGTTGTATATGAGATGAAAGATAATAAAAGCTCAGTTTTTTCTTCCACAGAATTGTTTTCATGCGTTAAATTGAATGATCTTCAGCCGGCAGACTTCAGTATCCGTGTTCCAGAAATAAGTTTTTCACTTTCTGCACTTGATCTCCTTGTTTTTTCAGTATTTGGCAATCTACCGTCAAAAGAACTGAAAAGTGTAAGGAATGGTAGACAACTATGGAGACTAGCTGCCAACAGATTAGGATATGTGATTTCATCTCCCAGGTTGTCATGGCATAATTTAGTTGAATTTGTTTGTGTGTGGCTACGCTATCTTAATTGTTATGAATATTTACTATCCCTTCTTGGAGGTTGTGCCGACAACTTATTAAAATGGCCTGCTATTAAGATGTCCCAAGATCATCTCAGTGCTTTCAGTCACAATTGGGATGTAATTTCTTGTCTTGAAAAAAAGTTGTCAGCTGAAGCTATTGCCCAGGCACGGCGAATAGCCCGATACAGGGCATCTTTGAACATTCAACATAATGAAGATGGCTATCAAGAATCCTCTGCCCATAATTGGTTCAAATTTTTCTCTGAAATTGTTCCAGTACTAATATTCGCTTGGAATGTTCTATATAAAGTTTTTCTTACAATTGTACATGGTTTCTTTTCAATCAAGTTTTTTCTTCAAGGACAGAAGTTTGACAGACATTTGGGAGTCAATTCTGAGGATCACCATCTGCAATATTGCTTTCTGCTAAACTTTGGAAAAATTTCAATAATTTTCTCTCCTACTAACACAGTTCAGAAAGTTAATGAGAAAATGGAATCGCATATTGGGATCTCACATTCTGATATCCACTCATTCTGCCTATCAATTGATGCATTTTTATTAGTGTATGTTGATGAATTGTTTGAACAGTCCTTGTCAATTTCCTGTGGGCAGTTAAAGGTTAAGTCATCTTCTATTATTGGGGCTAAAATCATGGAAAGCAGTTCAAAGCATCATTTTAGTTCTGTGAAAAGAAATCGAAGAAGGAGGACTGATAATCTAAAAACTGTTCTATGGAGTGAGCCTGCACAAATAGTTTTACCTTCACAATCTGATAAAACCAGTGATGCAGATCAAGCTAAAAATGCTTACAGCTCACTGCTGAAAAGTTTTATTGGAGATATGTGGTCCACTTGGAAGAGATCTTGCGCAAAATATGATGATAATGAGATGCAGTATTCTGAAAACCCATGGCTTCTTTGTGAGATAAAAAATTGTTTGATCAATCCAGGCCTGAAGAGTTCAGATTCTATGTTTTGGAAATGCAGCTTGACGATAGGAAAGTTAAATTTGGCTTTGGGGTATTTGTCAATTATATCTGGGGCTATCCTGCTTGGGCAGATAAAACATGCTCTAAAATGGACTAAGGATAATGGAATGGCAAGTGTTCTTTCAAGTCCAATACCAACCTCTGAAGAGCAACTAGAAACTAGTTGGGAGGGTAAATATCAAGTTTGTATCTATAAAATGAGGACTATTTTGCAGAGAATACTTAAAGAGAGACATATTCAACTTGGAGTATTCATAACTGGTCCTCACATCCAGATATCAATGAGAAAGAGTGGAACAAATAGTGGGGACAGTGATATGAATTATCCTGCCAGTCAGGATGACTTTCACCTTGGAGTTGATATCCACAATATTGAGGCTGTTGTTTGGCCAACTTCAAAATCTGATGTAGTGTTAGATCAGTTTCCAGAAATTGATGATGTGGAAACAAAGTGCGATAGGTTGCTAGAGCCTCAGATAATTGAAATTCCCAAATCAGATAATGAAAAGTATTCTTCTCAGATGTGTGTTTCATTTAGGTCTTATCTGAGAGTAAATGGTTTGAACATTTTCTTAGGAGATTTGACAGAAATACAAAAGAGCCAAGTTCTTGTATTGAAGCCAATAGCTGTTCAGTTATCATTTTTCAGGTGGAGTTTTTTTGGCCTTTTGTTTTGGTTTTATATCAATCCGCTTGGATATTTTGATAACTTGCTATCATTACCTTTTACTTTTGACTCCTGTTCTGCTTTGATTACTGAGGTGTGTATATATATAAAGTTGGTCTCTGAAATAGGTTATTGAGATTGAGATGCTACCACGTGTCTATCTTATCTGTGGGAGTTTTCCAAGTGACAGACTTAACTTCTACTTATTATTGCCATCTTTTTCATCGATAATTTTTTTATACTAATGGTAATTATTATGACATTATTACATTAAGTAATATGTGATTTCCAGTTTTTTAATACTTAATATTTGTATAAAAACTCTCTCTATATAAATATTAGAAAATTGAGCTATTAAATAGGGTCACGCCATTAAACTGACTATAAACTAGGGACACATGCTGTTGTCAAGTGGTTGCTTATTTTTATGCCACTTGGCAGCATGTAGGGAAACAGAACATATTCTTAAAGCCCTTTTTTCTGTCCCATCTCTATGGTTTTTTAAGATGCAACTTGCTCTTTTCTAGATTCTTTGATTTTAGCAGGAAGATGAATAGACCTAATGACAAGTAAAAAGGATGAATGTAACAAAAGTTTCATATAAAAAGCGATAGTCATTAGCTAATTACTATTGAAAGATACTTCTGTTGAACTACAATGGCAGAGAAAGATTCTATATGTAAACCTAAAACCATTACAAACTTCCTTTATCACATCTTGAAAGTTATAGTTGGAAATTTTGGAAATACCTTGCAGACTTTCACACAAATGTATGCAAAGGTATTTTCAAACTTCCCGTTTGCTGTATCCTGATTATTTTTTCATCAAGGAATACTATATAATTTTAGCTCAAGGCTACTGAATCACCAAATATCTTGGTCTCATTGCACTGTGTCTATTTTTATACACATATAAACCTATATTTATAATTTAAAATTGTAAATAAGATTCTTAAATTTGGAACTGTTAAGTACAAACAGTAAAAAATGCCATAAAAAATAAAGTGACATCTCACAATTTCTTATACAATAACGATTTAAAGAAACAATACCAGTGCAACATGCTGCCAAATGTCTACCCTGTTTATATTCTTGTTTCTCAAGGGCTTTCCACTCCATACATTCATAATTTTATGTGGAAGTTTCCCCCAATTTTTTACTGACCGCTGGGCTACTAAATAGTGGGTAGTTTTCCTTCACCTTTGTTCCTTCCATCTAGAAATGGCAATAGGGCAGGATGGGGTGGCAGCAGGAAGCTGTTCCCCATCTTTGATCTTGAGGTTTCCTACTTGAATATTTTTTTCTTCTTTTCTCATTGTGATATTTTTATTTTATAATCTGAATATACCATAGTATAGTGTTGTTAGAATTGTATGATTCGTGCTACAAGTCTTACGATTTGTATCAAATCATTAGCCTTACAATACGAATTGATGGGTGAATCATTTGTAGTCAAGAGTCGGACAAGAATCACATGAATTGGGGGTGAGAATCATTACAAATCGATTGATTCATCAATTCCCAAATAGATAGGCAATAAATGGTTGAATTAAGAAAAAAACAAGGGGAAAGGTAGAAAAACCCAAGAGAATGATAGCAAATTAATGAAATAAGAATGGGCAATTAGCCCAAGATAGTTAATTATTTTTGCTTTGCTAGCCTGATGCATTGAGCATTGGCCATAATGAAGTTATTAGGTTCACTTTGATTTTATGTTTAGTACATGATTTGCAATGTGTGTGTATATTATTCTTAATTGATTTTTCAAAAGTTGTTCTGAATCTTACAATTTGATCCGATACTAGATTCAATTCACTATTCAACAAATATGCCAAAGTACAATAAAAATTTTAATGTATTTAATCATTAAAATATAAACATGTGTTGCTAATTATACAACAAATAAACACAACTTTTTTTGTATATGTTATTAGGTTTCCACATGGTCAGGTTGTGGATCCCTATGAGGATGGGCATATACGCTCCACTGAGGACATAATTGCTTATAGAATGGAGAATCAAACACCCTACTTGATACGAACTCCGCCGACAATTGCGACGAAACCCAAAATCAAATATGGAATAGTTTTCCCAAAATCTTTCAAGTTTACAATGGAACCTCGACCCAACACCTATGGTAGATGTGAACCTTGGTATAAGGAAGACGCCACAATCAATGATGGAGGATTGATTGATAAGTCAGGTTTTGAACGCCACAAGGAAAGCCCTTGATAAGTTCATAAAAGTCTCTTCAAGAACTCAAGAAAAAAAACTCTCACCATTTTGATTAAAATTCAATGTTAATTGATTTTCTACATAAAGTTATAAGCGGCCCTTATATAGCAACAATACAAAATCTAGGGTTTTCTAATAAAAAAATAGAGACAAAAGCCTAAACTACCCTTAATGAAAAATAATTATCGTCCAAAACAGAACAAAAGTCGCGATCGTGACATTGCGATAAATTACACAGGAACTCTTGGTTACAAGTCGCGAGCGCGACCCAGTCAGTCGCGGTTGCGAAAATGCGCAAAATCAGACAGAAACTCTGGAGTCTATGACACGAGCACGACCCTCCTTCTCGCTGTCGCGAAAATGCACCAGGAGAAACAGAAGCTCTGGAACCTTAGTCGCGAGCGCGACTTTGGTACTGTTCACGCATGGATTGTTGGTTTCTCTCCTGGATCCAGTGTGACGAGTATAACCAACTTTTGTTCACCCTCAGTAGTGATCAGACTTCCCTCTTGTTGTAGAGCTCTCCAGACTAAGGTGTTCAGATCTTCTTTGAATCTTTTAGCTCGAGCTCTTGTCATTGGTCCATTTGGAACTTGAATTGGATCCTGACTCTTCTTTGCAGCCTTGGTGTCTTCATCACTACTTCCATCCTCCACCTAAGTCTCAGTAGATTTGTGCTTAAGTTGCTAGTTTCAATGCCAAGACATTTTACTAGCTCAGCCAGCTTGGAGCCATGGTGAGCTGTGAACTGTGAGAAGAAATGAAGCGGTCATTCATTATTTACTTATTTTTATAACTTCTGCCTTTCTCTTGTGAGCTGAATAAAATAATTAAATTTAATAAGAAAATATAACCAGTTACTTGGAATTGTCAGTAGTTCTAAAAAGCCTTCTTTGCTGCTTTGTAAAAAAAGGATGGAGAAAATTAATTGTAGTACTAAAAGAACTACTTTTCCCTTCGCTTATGGTAATGAGATTATTTTCTTGGCCTCTTTGTCAGCTTGTGCATCTGGGGATTTCAAAGGTTTATCTTTGGCTGTTGTTCAGCTTTGTTCTAGGTGTATATACTCTAGTTTCTTCTCTCTGATGTTGTAGTTGTGTTTTCCTTTGCTTAAAAATTAGATTTGGAGGATATATTGTCCTCCACATTGTCAAGGAAAAAAGAGTTATTCTAATTGATGTGGAATATACACATTGTTGGAATGAGTTTTTCTTTTTTTCTTTTATGCAATTTTATGGAGTACTTGGATGTAATTGGAAAGGCATGCTTACATTTAAGAAAAAAAAGAACAATTTTTTTTTTTTTTTTAAATTTTGCTATGGACATGCTGGTTTTCTTGGCTTCTTTGATACCTAGTTCATGTGTTCTTAAAAGAAGTATTGTTGAAAGTTATTACAACATGATTGGTAGCCTTTACTTTTTTACTACTTTAATGTCTGTATCTCTGTGGTATATAGGTAGGAGGATACCTTATCTTCCATATTTTTTTCTGCTTAAGTTCTTTGTTAATAAAGTTTCTGTTATCATCTAAGTTAAAAAAAAAAAAAAGAATGCTTCTGAGGATTATTTTTATCTTTAATTTATTTTCTCTCCTATCTTTAGTTCTTCTCTGTTAATTCAAAATTTTCTTTCTCTGGTAAGTTACATTAAGTATCAACATTGCAGAGTAGCATCACCATTCTTGCACTTTGACATGAAAGACATGAAGTGGCTTGTTCTTGAGATAAACTTCATACGTGTCTGTTTTCATCTATATGCTCATCAGTTTAGCCCTTCATTTTTCAGGGAAAAACTCAATCATATTTGAGTTAAAATGCTCACAAAATCTTGATTACTTATTTGTGAAAGATTTTGTTGATATTTAGAACTGTTGAATTGTTTACAGTGGAAACTTTCTCTTTCCATCTCTCTCTCCCCCGTCTTCTAGTCTACTGAAAAACCATATATGTTATTCTGATGATGCACAATTTGTTACCTGTTGCAGGGCGTGTGTTCATTCGTTTAGCGCTACCACAATTTCTTTTTCTACTGCAATGTCTGGGAGAGCTACAGGATTCACATTTATATCATATATGGACGAATTGCAAGGTTTTTTTCAGGTGGTTGTTTCTTTCTGTGTTTCTGAAATAATATCCTGCTTAATGCAAATAAAGGCATCATTCATATGCCAACACCTTGAAGTTTACTGGTGGCATTTTAATTGTATGCAGGATGATTCTCCATTAAAGATTTTTCACCTTTTGCTTCCATAATGATGGAACAAAACCTTCAAAAGGTTAAAGCTGATATTAAGAATATTATAAAATTGCATGGTTTGTATGAAAATCTTCAACTCTTTATTTTTGGAAGGGGGGGAGGTGGGTGTTGGAAATGTGGTCATGCACATATTTCCAATTTCCAAGACCTTGATACCTAGTTAGATAAAAAAAAAAAATACTAATATCCATTAACATAGAAAAGCAAGGGTCATGGTCATAGTAATGTTTTTGATATAAAGACATACAATTTTTAATATTTGTTTTATTAATTTTTCTCTCTGAAGGAACTATAGTTAAGTGAAGTGGAAAATTTGTGTACTTCAAATTCTCTCTTCTTTGATATTTTTTACTTGAAAAACGAAAATGTTTTATGGAGTTCCCTTACGTTTTTATGCCATTTTTATTCATATCATGAGTTGTGATATTATTACGATCCAGGTTGCTGCAGATTTATTTTTAGCAGTTTCTCATTTTTTTGATGGTCTTCACATAAGTGATTATGTACCTCTTCAAGATTTTGTGAGGCAAAGTAACGCGCTTTCATATCCTGACAATGATGAGACTACTGCAGAAGGAGCACCTTTGATTTATAACAGTACTGTATTTTCAATTAATTGCACCTTTATTTTCGAGGCAATAGATGTGATTCTTCAGAATTCCAGAATAAGTGATAAAGGGGAGAGTACAACAAATGTATATGATGCTCCAAGTCATCAAAAGTTTTCGAGATTTGATTTGCATGAGTTTGGAATTTGGATATCTATTCGTCATACCAGTGCAGATATGTCTTTTGGAGAAAGGAAGGTGGCAATTATTTTGGACTCGTTAGGAATTCAGTGTATAATTTTTAGGTATCAGGATCATATGGGAAAGAGTTTTGATCACTTTGTAGTTAGAAACTTGCAGCGGCAACCTCATAATTGGTTATATGAATCATCCGTTTCTAATTTCACAGTTGCTTTATGCTTGGGTTGTCCTCCTGATAGGATGAGTAGCTCATTTGTTAATGCTCCTTTGGGTAGTAATGAATACAGTGTGGATAACTCCCATTTGGTAACTGATTCTCCAACATCAAGTCATGAGATTCTCATAAATGTTACACTAAGCAGAATATTTGTCACAAGGCATTCAATAAAGAATGCTGTGGTTGGAGCACATCAATCTAGTAACCTTACATCATTGCTTTCAGTTGGCGAAAATCTTCAAAAAGTATCTTGGAGAATACAGGTGCATACTTTATGTCTAGTTGAGGGGAAATTATCTCCTTTATATAACCTTCTTGTCTACACTGGTGTTTGCTGAAATGATGACTTTATATTTGTGAATTTCTTGCATGTGGATCTTGATTTATTGTATACAAATATGCTATGGAGCAGGGTGGTCTTCTGTTCTTTGAAACCGCGGCTATGATGATGTTTGCTCGATGCTTTGTTTTGTATCTTCATTGCTTTGCAAACCTTTTATCTACTATAGAAACATCTGTTAAGCAAGTTGAAGATTCTGAACACGAGACCCAAGAGATACCACGTGCAACTGTACAACCTATCTGGGAACTGCCTGAGGCTTCTTGCATAGATGTATCTCAGTTTTCTCTTATCTTCATTATTGAAGATGATTCTGGTATACATCCTTTTTTTTGTGTTGATTTGATCATTGTTCTCCGTAAAACTATAATGTTTAGTTAATTTGTGCAGGTGATGTTCAGGAACTTGTGTGCGAGTTTGATGTCCATGTGAAACTTGATTCAGTAAATATGCTAAGAAAGTTCATGTTCGAGCTTTCTCGCATGTCAATCTTCTCCCAGGTTCTTAAAGAATTTCCAGAAAATGAAAATCAAATTCCTCATTTTTCTTCTGCCATATCAAACGAATCATCATCCCATTTTAGAACTAGAGATCCCACTGTTGAGTTTCAGCATATGAATGGAAGTCACATAGTTCATCAGAATTATATCTTGAATCATTTAGTTGCTTCCATATCAGCCGAAAAGCCAAAGAATGGTCCTCTTCCATTAAATCAGGTTTGGATTGGCAATGGTTCTGTTTCAGGTTTTCACATGACAATATCTTTTTCTGAAATACAGGTGAGTAATGTTAAGTCTCTCCTGTTTCTCCTAAAGTTTCAAGGCCTGTATTATGTTAAATTTCACATGGTGCTGATGCTTTGCTAGTCTGGTCAGTAAAGCATATATGTAACTTGTTCTTGGCTATTATGTCAGATGCTTTCATCCATGATTTCTTCCTTGTCTGGTGGATATAATGAAGAGACAACCAATGATCTGAAAAAAGGGAGTTGGTCCAGTAAGCAAGAAGCTGATAACAGTTTGGAAGACATGGTTCCTAATGGTATGTTTATTTTCAAAAATGTTATAATATTTCTTGCAAATTTGGGTGAGCTTGGACTATACTTTGTTCTTGAAATGTATAGGAGCAATTGTTGCAATTCAAGATGTGCATCAACACACATACTTTGCAGTTGAAGGAGGAGACAACAAGTATAGTTTGGTTGGCGTAATTCATTATTCTCTGCTTGGAGAAAAGGCTCTTTTTAGGGTAAGGAAAATTTTCATTGTTTTGTATTATTGTTCAACACGTTAACCTTGAGTTTTGACAAGTGCCAATTTCTGGAGAAATTTTCTAATGCAAGTGCATCCATATATGCATTTATCTGAACAAATATCATTATACAATATAGATTTAAATTTTTTTACTGCTTTATTGGTAAAGTAATTTTAGTAGTTTGCTATGTTTGTAATAGCTGCTTTCTAGGGCTTCAGAGCAGTAAATTCTTTAGTTCTTGGGAGAGAGTCTATTCATTGGTTTGTCTGGCACATAAACCTTCCTTTCTTAATGCTTGGTTCATGCCTATCTTGGCTTTATGTTATGCTTAATTCTTGACTTCAATAAACATGAGTTATTCTTTTTTGCTTTTTCCTTTGTGATAGTTTAGGATATAATATTAAGCTAGCTGATGCTGAAATATGACAAATTTGATTGATGGGCTTTGAACATTTCAACATAATGTCGTGAAACTATAGTTCAATATCTCTCAGGCCTAAGTTGGACTCAGACAAACGCGTGGCATCTGTTGGATAGTAGATAGACATTCATGCATTTCATTAAGCTTCTTGTTTGGGATAACATCACCATTGCATATTGTGTATCTGATTCTAGGTTGCCAAGCTCCTTGGTCCCTATATTGGTATCAAGATGTTTTCATAGTAATTATTGTTTATGCAATTAATAAGTCCATTTTTGGTTGTATGGCTTACCTGTAGCTTTGTGAAGACTAAACTATATGAGAAGATGAAAGTGATTTAATATATTTGTTAGTTCGGAATTCTAGTTTGCTAGGGGATTTTGATTCTAGTCCACGTTGTGGTTAGGTTGTAGCATTTTGGGTCGTGTTTATATATTACTCCATAATTCAAGGCCTCTCTCTTTAACTTTGAATTGTTATGACCTCTAATCTAGGCTTCACAATGAAACAAAGGAGATAAGGGAGAGAAGTAGAGAGGGAGAGAGAGAAGGGGGGGGGGGGGAGGGTGTGGGGTAGAGGAGACAAGAATTCTGGAGAGGAAGAAATTTTTGTATATATTGATTCTCATATCTGATTTCAAGATATTTGGTATTTGTATAGCTCCTTCTGAAAACCTATATGTCTTAGAACATTACCCTCCCCCGAAAGTTATTCTTGTCCCCTGGAAGGGAAGAAATTTTTGTATATTGATTCTCATATCTGATTTCAAGATATTTGGTATTTGAATGCTCCTTCTAAAAACCTATATGTCTCAAGTTAGAACATTACCCTCCCCCGAAAGTTATTCTTGTCCCCTGGAAGGATTGAGCCTAAATTCATTGCTATCAGCAACACCGACCAAAGTCTCTTCATGATACAAGATCACAAACAAAAATCACCTTAACTTTCTGTTACTTAATTAAATAGGAAGTCTTTCATTTGCACAAACAACTTGTAGGCCAATTTCTACAGTCAGAGTGATGTCCAATCTCTTCCTCTGCATTCTCCATTTCTCATATTCATTTTCTTTAAGGATAATGTAATAATGTGAAATCAACTCAAAATCATTGTCACCCAATTCAAACTCACCACCGCCATCGTAATCCTTGCATCTCTTTTCTTCTCAAATTTTCTAGCAATAAGAAATAGCCTCCACCTTCATAAACTCTTAACAAATTTAGGGATAAAAATGATACCAGTACCATAGTGGATAGAAGAACTATGATCAATCACAGTTTTTTTATTATTCTTCTCAATTTTGAAATATTCATGAAGCCCCATGTATGTTTCAAGCCCTTGTTTTCTGTTCCTGATACCACTACTAGGATTAGTGAATGCTTGAATTAGTTGAATAAAGTTCAAATAGTTTTTTTTTTTGGTTGAGGGGGGGTGGGGGGAGGGTGTTGTTTCAGATGATGTATACTCAAATCAATGGAGATAATCAAATCAAACTATTTACCAAATCATCATTAGATTTGACATCCGAGTCAAAGAGCAGTGCTGAATGTCTATCGAATCAAGCATTGAACAGCCTAGTGAATCAATATCAGCCATGTTAACATTAGATCCAACGGTTGACTAAGTCACAGTTGAAAAGTCAAGTGAATCGTGAATCAGAGCTGAACATGTCACCAGAGGACACTCTTCTGACTAAAAATTGTCAATCAAATACCCTCAGTTGGCCATGGTGCTGAATCTATTAGTAAAAAATTATGTAAGAACATACTTTCTTATAAGTACTTGATAAGGCTGAAAGAAATGGAAAAAAATCTATTAATTCTTAGAAATGGAATCTTCTGGAGCAGGAGACATTAGGAGAACTCTATAAATAGGTCACATTATAAGAAGAGGTATGCTTTATGATACAAAGCTATCAAAACGGTGTGTATGGATTAATAAATGGATCATATGGGTTCATGAAATGGCAGGATGCTCGGAACGATGCATTGAAGGAATAAGTGATATTGTGCGCATCCGGTGGTCGGGAGACTCGGAATGGTGCTTTGAGGGAGTAAATCGAGTTAATCGGCTAAGACAAGAGAGTAAGTCGGATTATTTGGCTAGCACGAGGAAGTAAGTCGGTTGCCCGGACTAGCACAAGGGAGTAAGTCGGGTTGTGAAGATTTTTGAGAAATTTATTTTGTTAAATTCTCTAATAATGTTTACAAGATATATACATGTATATATATAGGAAAGCTATCCTAATAGAGTTAGAATTCCTAATTAAGGAAGAATCCTAATCAAAGAAGAACTTTAATATTCCAAGT
>CAOGCB011505066.1:0-37179 GCA_948266635.1 Cnidoscolus chayamansa | reverse complement strand
AAAAAAAACCCCCAAAAAAAAAAAAAACAAAACAAATAATTTACCACAAAAAAAAAAAAAAAAAAAAAAAAAAAAAAAAAAAAAAAAAAGCAAGACAAAAACTTTAAATCACAATAGAAAGAGCTAACTTTTTTAGCATATCACGATTGAAATGATAGCGCTCTTATGACTAAATTTGCTCCTTTTCTTTGTGTTACATAAAACACAGAAACCATAGCATTATGCTCTCCTAAACCATAGCATTATGCTCTCCTTGGTTTCCTACCTTTTTTTTTCCGGGAAACAAACGGAAATAAAGGATTAAACTTGAAAAAGGGTGGGGGGAATAGGCAAAGTCAAAGGACATTTCTACACTGTAGCTGGCTCCTTGCAATAAACAGAAAAAGCCAATAACTTTAAACTGACCAATCAACATGGCATTAACAACTCAATATACCAGTCAATGAAAAAAGAAGAAGAAAAAAGTGAGGGGGAAATTACCATCAGTGGGATCAGTATTGCATTGAACAAGAATAGGAAAGGCAACGATGGAGACGAGAAAAATCAAAAGGAACAGTAACTCGATGAGTAAGGGACGAGCTAAATAGAAAGAAAGAGCAGTAGGTTTCGGGGCCAAGGCCATTATTGAAATATCTTGTTGTGTGGTTGTATTTAGAGGTGAGCATGGAGTGAAGTAGAGAGCATGGTAGAGTACCGTACAAAGGGAAGCAAAGAAGAAGAAAGGGAAAAGGAGAAGCGGAAGTGGTTGGTAACGAGGTTGAGATGGAAGTCAGTGGCAAGAGGCATCGCCATTAAAGAAAAAGACAGCGAGAGAGAGAGAATCCAAGCATAGGAGAGTAATGAAGGGAGAGAAAGATGGGTGTCGGCGACAAAGGGGGAAAAAAGACTTCAAAAATATAAAATGAAAGGAGTTGGCAAGCAACGTATGATTGTTGCTGTTTCAGATGAGTCCTCTCCTACCCCTGGGCTTCCAATGGAAGTCTCTTAACATATTGTTTCCTCCTTTTTACTTAATTGAGTTCAATTCGCTCCTTTCTTTTATAAAGATCCAAACTTTTTGGTTTTTATTCTATTAAGAGAAAGCTTTTTATTTTTAGCATTAGCAATAATTGAGAAATTGTACAAATAAATCATGATATTTAAACAGAAAAAAAAAACTATGGAATTGGAACCATATGTAGCATAAAAATATATATATATATATATATAAAAAAGCTAACTGATTTGGTACTATGAAAGGTGGAAAGATATCCAAAGCAGAAGAAACAAAGGCACTGGCAGGGTCCCCGTGACTCATCGTCCCAAAACATTTTTGTATTTATTGCTGGAACTCACTCATTGAGTCGTGTCTTGAGACTCCGCCTAAATTTGAACTGGCAGACAGAATTAGGGAATTTATGAGAATGACTAACAAGTCCACTTCGCAATGATGAGTTGGTGTCCGCACCCATACCCATAGGATAGGTATTGTCTATCACCCTCTTTCATAAAATGTTCAATCCTTATTTTCAAATTAATAATCCATAATAGAGGTGGGGATCCATACCCTGAAAACAATGGCTTTAGAGATTCATCTAAAGCATAACCCACCAATAAAAATGTCCGCATTTGTCTTTACTCATATACATACAAATAAATTTATTATGTATTATTTGGAAATAAACACCTTTCGTTTCAACATATAGTAAAGTAAAATAAAGTTCCATTCTTTCCTTTTTCTGTAGCTTCCTAGGAAGGAAAAAAAGAATGGAATATTTGAGTTCTTTTTTGGGTTGGTTCTTCTATAGAATTGACGATAGCTTGGAGTAATATATATATATATATATTCCTTCCCAAATGCCAATGGTGCCCGTGAGTGTGGTATGTTTAAGATTCCCTGCCAATAATACTTCTTCTGTTGAATATGGCTTGGCCTCGCTGGTCTGCAAGTGAATATCTTACCACACCAACACACAACATTATATGAGATATGCTTTAGTATATATGATTCAAAATGATTTTGAGTTTTGCATATGCATATGCATACTATTGTTAAATGGGTGCAGTGAGTCAAAACAAGTATAATTCCTTTTTTGCATTCATTCAGCTTCAGTGGCACATGTGGATGGACAGTCATTTACGTATGTAGTTGTCAAACATAATCAATGTGAATTTTCTTAAACTATAAGTAAGATATGTGTTGGAGCAGTAATCACATGACTATAAGGTGGTAGCCTTCAGACTCTTGTCCCATATTATACAAGTAGCATTGTCTCCCAGCCCGTTGTTAATTAGTTTTGATCTATTAAATATATATATATATATAATCTTCAGTGTTGCTCATTCAATTCTAAGGCATTGTACTACCAATACATAGGCGTTTTGTTTTACGGATATATATTAATAAGGTTAAACTCTGTCATTTTATCCATAAGCTCTGTGATCTAAAGGAAGGATCTTCTTGAAATTATGACGAAGTTTTTGTCTGTAGGCATCACCATGGACTCGCATTTGCATGAAACGCAATGCTTGGGCCGTGTCATTCCTGGCCACGTGTTCTACCAGTGTTATATTACTATGACAAATCGATGCGTTTTTGACACGTATAAATGGGTTCAAGACAATCTTTTTATTTGATCAATTATAATTTTATTATGATTGAATTGTTACGCTATGTGGTTTTTCTCTATAAAAATAGGTAAAGAGTAAACTATAATTTCTGCTGTTAAAGGAGTCCTATTCGTAACTAAAAGGAAACATATAATATATAATAAATAAGAAAATGTAAACGGCGACGTTTCTTGTACCTGAGAGGATCGAAGAAGCAGGAAAATTTGCTCTTGCTTCTGTGGCGCCGAGAAAGACGATGAACTTGTGGACGATGATGCTTTAACAGACAAAAGCAGAAAACTCTTGTATTCCCAACCAAACTAGTTTAGATGATACATTCATGAATTTAAATTAATAATGAACAAGAAAGGCTTGGCCATTTTGATGCGAACCAGAATGAGAACTTCCACCGATCCAAATAAGCTACCTCTCTTGCCCCTCACTGTAAGTCCCCTTTCCATTTCCACCTACAATTCTCAACTCCCAGTTCATATTTTCTTTCATGGAAGAATCCCATCTTTCAATTTTTCAAGATTTTGATGCTAAGTTTTGGAAATTTTTTCGTCCAACGAAAGGGCAAGGTCAATCAGATGCTAACTGATTCTCAAGAAAATCCATTCGATGCTAGTGTTTCGCAAGCTGCTGCAGACGAAGGGCAAGGACCCGACAAGCTTAATCCCCCTACTAACAGCAACAGGTCTTGGTTTTATTCCATAGAAAGCCATAACAGTTGTTTCCGTTGTACTTCTTATATGTTCTGTCATTTTAGTTACAGGGATTTCGATGCTGTGCGGGAATCTATGCACTCCGCCATTTCATTGAACAAATCTGAGCTTCTGGATGTGGTGCTTACTGATTTCTCCGAGGTGGGATAGAATGGATCATCTCAACTACCAGAATGATTGCTTTCACATAGCTTCTGACTATGAGATTCTTCTGACTCAGGGTTATCTTCGCCTTTCCTTTGAAAATCGCCGAAAATTATTGCTTACGCTCGCCCAAGTGTATGATCTCAATAGGACACAAGTTCGTGATCTCATCAAGCAATATCTTGGCCTTGAACTTCCTGACAGTAAGCTTTGCCTGTACATTGTGAATTGTGATCTTAATAATGCCATTGCTAATCTTACCATTTGTGAACTTTTGAAAAGGTTTTGTAGTTTTGGGTTTCAGGTAATGCAAGTGAATCGAGTAATGTTGATGAGGAAGCCATGCTTTCTTGTTTCTATCGCCTTGAACGGAATTTGAGACAAGTTCTCAAACCACAATATGAATTCCTTTTTGAACGACTCAACAACCACCCAGGAGGATTGAGGTTCCTGTCCATTCTTCGGGCTGACATTTTATCTATTCTCGCGTAAGGTTATGGTTGTTTATATTTGCGGTTCTCTAATTTTTCTTCTTCTGTTTTATTTCTTTTCTGCTGTTTATGTTATTGGAAACACCATCCTTTTAGAAAACTATTCTCTGATTAAGGTAAAGAAAGAAAACACCATGCTCACTGACATTCTCACCCGTTTTTCACATTCCATTTTACAGTACCTTTTAATCTCTTAGGTGGCTATATTTGTGACATAAAACGCTATAAACAATTCTATTAAGGTGCATCAACTGCATGTAAGGACATTGTTTCTTACGAAAAAGGCTATCGTTAACAATAACAGTGATGGGTTCTAATATTTATTTACTTCATTCTTTATAACTCCACAGGGACGAAAATATTTCATCTTTGCGAGCACTAGATTCCTACTTAAAGGAGAAACTTAATGCATGGCTTAGTCCTGCTGCTTTGGAGCTTCACCAGATTACATGGGATGATCCAGCTTCTTTGCTAGAGAAAATTGTGGCTTATGAGGCATGTTTCTTTAAACTGTCTTGTGCTGCTCACACACTTTGATATTGCTTGGTATTAGCTGTGTGATGATGGTGTTTCTGCAGGCTGTACATCCAATCAGCAATCTATTAGATCTTAAAAGAAGGTTGGGTGTTGGTCGTCGATGTTTTGGATATTTACACCCAGCAATACCTGGTTAGCATATTTTTTCACTGCTGCTGAAAGAAAGCTACCAATTAATTGGCTTATTTATATTATAAGATCGTATATGTCTTGAACTTGAGAATCCTAACATCATTAGGTTTGAGTTAGGTTTTACCAAAATAATTTAATAAAAAAATTTTAAAAAAGCTGCTAGAGTGGAACACTACAATAGTATGAACAGTAAAAATAATTCTCTGTTTTCACTCCTGCATCACCTTTCCATTGCACAACAGAATAGACATGTTTTGCAAATAAAATATTGCGTTGATTATCCTATTATCAATAGATTAATGCATGTATTGATAAGCAACATGAATCTGCTATAGCACAACAATAAAAATCCTTTTGCAGAATCTCGATTGACTCAACAAATTATGGATTTTGATAGTGGTAATATTTATAGGTAACTCTGTCCCTACTGTTTTTGGCTTTCCATGCATCTGAGTTGTAGGGCTTGTGTTGCCAATACCATACCAAAATTTAATGAATTCTCTTGGTCACTGTTATTTTTTGGCTAAATTACTTGATGCAGTCTGATTTTAGAATGTTTCTTTTTCCAGGTGAGCCCCTTATTTTCATAGAAGTTGCCCTTCTAAGTAATGTGGCTCAGACAATACAGGTTAGTATGCATCCTGCTTGCTTTTTTCCCTTTTTAGTGTACTACTAATGATCTTTTAACCTATAACAGGAAGTTTTATGGGATACTCCTCCCATACCTGAATCTGAGGCCATGTGTGCATTATTTTATTCTATATCATCAACTCAGGTAAAATTAGTTACTGGCCATTCTCTTTTTGTTCAGATTGAACACTTTTTTTTTCTGCAAAAATCAGGTTCTACCACTTGTCTTGAAGTGAAAATGAACTTCCAATTATGGCATGTTTATCTGTCTGCCATAGTTAAAATGTAAATATAGAAAATCGTACCTGAATTTAACTGTTCTACACATCCTCTATACCCCAAATAGTATTTTCTTCTTTTAGATTCTCATGCTCAAATACTGGGTTTTTTCTTTTGTTTACCTGTTTGTTCCCTTTGACTGATGGGAGAAAAGAGATTTGTATATGTTGGTAAACTTTAAAATCCATATATGCTGTTAGTTTCATTTTTATTTTTTATCTCTGCTTGAACATCAATTGTATTTCTCATCAAGGAAATTGAATGTCTAGTTATATGCTTCCCTGTACCTGAACTGCTTACTTACAGAAATTTGACAGCCTGGCTTGGCAGGGATCAACCTTGGAAAGTTTCTTATCAAACGTGTCATTACACTGGTTAAAAGGGACATGCCCAATATATCTGTAAGTATTTTCTAATCAAATTCATATAAAGGTAAAAGACTAGGACATTGTTGAACTTGATTCCTATGATACATATATTCCACGAAACCAAGACATGGTATGGTTACATTTCTTTAATGCAAGTTTTCTACAATGTTTATCTAAGCAATCTTAATATCACAAAGCTATGGATGAGATTTCATTGGCTTGGTTGGCTAGACTTGAAGCACAGCTGCAACTCACGGGTTGCTGTTATCCCTCTTGAATCAATTGTACTTGATATTTTTGCATAGATTTCAAACTTCATTAGTGGAAGTCTCACCAGAATGATGAGATTAATTTCAACAATGTAAAACAAAGATTTATATAAAATCATGAATTTGCATTCAAGTTGTACAAAAAGAAAAAGGTAAATGAGTGACATCTGTGAACTAAATTTTTTCAGCTTGTTATTTTTTTTCAAGTTATTTTTTTGTACCTAAAATGTTTTTAGATAACCTTTTGGCACCATGAACGGTAATATAATCTGAATGTTCCATGACAATCCTGAGAGTATTGCATAGTAATAGTTATTATACTAACGTCTTCTTTTGCAACTGAGGTAATTGCTGTATTTACGAACTCCATCAAAAGAAATCAGAAGGAAGGGGCTATGAAGTTATTGGTTTGCATATATTCTATATTGTTGCTTAGTATCATGACATCCAAATCTAGCTTTGAGATCACCTATTAATATATATGCTTTTCCAAAGATATTTGCAACTCTAAGCCCAATTCCTGGATACATGCAATGGCTGCTTTCTAAGTTGGCATCTCAGTCGATCCTTGCTGAAGTGGAGAACATATCACCATCATCTTCAGGCAGATCTGTTTCCACTTTTATGGAAAGCGTACTTGAACCAGATGAAGAAAGATTACTCTTGAGTTGTTCTCAGTAAGTTTTACATTTTAAGAATAGGCTTTTAATTTTGACATTTCACTATGTTTTTATATCTTTAAAGAGAGTCTGGTTCCTTCTAAAGATATTTTGTTCCCAAGAAAAACTCAACTCAACTAAGCCTTTGCTAGTTGGGTTATCTGTATGATTTTTTTTCCTCCATTCCTCTCAGTTTAGTGCTCATAGTTTCTTTTTTTGTTTTTTTTTTCGGTTGTCTGGAATAGAGTGGATTTTATCAAAACAATTAAGAAAAGGAAGAACAAAGCAACATCATCCTTTTCGAAAGTAGGGATCAGATATGTGGTTTTGTTGTTCTTTTCTGCAAGGCTTTCTTTTCTTCTTCTTTTTTTTTTTCAATTTTCCCGTTTCTGTTTTTATACTTCCCAAAAAATTTATTTACTATCTAGTCTTCTCATTCTTTACCATCGAACTTCTCTATCTTCTAAACAGACACTTTCTTTGGCATCTGATGGTAACCTCAGCTGCCTGTTCTCCATTTCATGGTCTTGAAATTTGAATTACACAGCAAGATTATTTTTCATGAACTGTAATGGTTTCACTTGAAGGGAGTCTTTTCCTGGAAAAAATGGCAATGATGTAATGTTGAAGCTGTTGACATCAACAAAATTTGAATGGACCAGTTCACCTGAACTGCTTTCAGCATTAAAGCCCCCTCTAATGCGACTGTGTGCCAGGTATCTGATAAAGTTTAAAGTCTATATTCAAAACTGTAAATTGAAATTGTTGGCAACACATGGGTCTAGGAACCTAGTATACTGGAAATAATCTTGTTTTCCAGTCCTACTGTTGCATAAAGCTTGCATTACTGGCTTTTCTGAAGTACAATTCAGAGATGTTGGTTCTATGAGTGCAGATACCTTCTGGAAGAGAAAAAGAGAGGGAAAGCTCTTGATTCTGTTGCAAATTTTCACTTGCAAAATGGCGCGGTATGTTGTACTACCTCAATCTGTGTAGTAGTAATCAGTCCTTCCTGAAATTAACATTGATGGGAAGAACCATTGTAGTTTCAGTTTACATTCTATTGCTTATTTTACTAGGGATTGATTTGGAAAGGATCGTTACCAAAGATGTAGAGGTTGAATATACTCAAGATAGTAAATTTTAAAAATTTAAGAGGGAGCAACACAGAAGCAGCAAGCATCCTATGTTGAGAAGTTCTGTAAAATAATTTCGAATATTTGATGATCGCAGATGATTGAAAGAATAAATTGGATGGCAGACCAATCTGAGAAAGGCTTTCGTCAAAGTGGAGGTATCATGGTGAACTATGTTTACAGGTAATTCTTTCTGGCAAAAGCACCACTTTTTTCAGATTGCATTTTTTATTCAAAAATCAGAAAAAAATGGGATTCCAACATTTGATTTGACATGAAACTTTGGCTTGCAGGCTTGAGAAAATTGATGAATATGCTCAGTCGTATTTCAGCACTGGGCATATACATGCTTCAAATGACATCCGTCGGTATAATATGGTAATTTGTTGCCCATAAGGAGCATTAAATTACACTACATTGCAATAATTGACATTTTTATGCTGTGCCTCCTTTTCATGCACAAAGATAGAGAGATGAAAAACTTGGTGCATTAGATATTAGTTCGGTGACTATTATGAATCCTTTCTTTCATTTACCATATTCAATTTGCTTTTTCTTGCAGCCCTGGAAGGGACATGAAGTGACAACAGTTTAGGCTCGCTGGAAAATCAATCAAGTAAATAATTTTGCTTTTCTGTTTAGGCAGACATGCACATTTAGCTGTGAACTCATTACTCCCATATTAACTAGTGTCCAATCAAACTGAGAAAGAACTCACAGATATCCAGAGATCGTGATTGAGGGCTACCATTACAAGTAAAATATTGTGGATACTGCCTCCAGGGTGAAGTTACTTTAATCATGAAGTGGCTCTTGTTTCTATGGCGTAGGGACACTCCTAACAAATAACAATTTCCCTTTTCTGGCTGAACTTTCAGAAAATGTATATACCAAGAGGATGTATATACCTTATCAATTCAGTTCTATCTATTGCATTTATTACAATAGTGGATGGATACATCATACATAATGTTTGTTTAAGACAGTGCGGCATTTGATCACTTCTCACTTTCTATATCTATATGACTTGTTTCCAAGACATAATCTCTCATGAGCCTCGTGTTGGAGTCGCTGACCATCTATACAAAAAACAAGAAGCAAATGCAAACACGACAGAAATAAATCTACTTGAAAATCCATTATCAATCGAGGAAAATCACAAACGAAATAAACTGAGCTCCGACCTTGTTAGCTAATCGCTTCAAGTTGTCCCATTCAAAATCAGTTTTGCAATATGCAGATCGAACCTGTATACACAAGACGGCATAGATTTAGATCATTGTTCATAAGACGGTGATAAAAACAGAAGGAAATGAAACAAGTGACTTGTATACATCCTGACCTCCAAGATGCGAAGAGCTATAAATGGGATGCCAGATGAGTTGATGGTTTCAGGTACAATTCAGAAAGTTAAGATGTTAGATGTTATTCAACAGGACTTGCTGATATTTATGTCATACATACCTAAAATCTGGTGCCTTGAAGATTCACGCATCAAATTAGCGCAAAACTCGTCTCCATCATTCAAGGAGTGCCTCCCCAAATATTCCATCAGCTCTTGGTATGCTTCAGGGTTATAGATCTGCTCCAGGAAATAACAATTAACTTACAAGGAAATGCACATTCTGTTACTTCCAGAAACTATTATGAACGAGTTTACTGTGCCATGCTCATTATTTCAAGAATAGAAAAACAGAAGGGGTGTTCAAATTAAGAGGCACCACAATAAAAAGGAACTATTGTTTGGTTGGAAGGAACCTGAAGCTGCGCTGAAACAATCTTAACAGCAATATAAGTGAAGAAATTATGCAGATTTTTGGCCGCCTGGGCTTCTGGTGATGCCTGTCCAAATCCTATGCGAACCAACCTCAAAATTAGAACAAAAAAGAAACACATGGGCCTATCTAGTATTAAATATTTTTTAGGGTTGCACCCACCAGGGACATACATCTTTTGGCAATGTAATCGAGTTGATTGAGCAGTTCTTGGCTTCTTGCATGGCCATGAAGGGTAAGCTTTGTTTCTATCGGATTTTGGAGGGTAAAAAGGGAGTTGAGAGATTGAGAGAATTGCAGAGGATTCCATGATTAGTGGAAGTATGGAGCTGAGCAATTATTCTTCAGCAGAGAGAAGGGAATATGTCAATTCTGGTTTCTTGGCATATATCACCTAGAATTTCAGTAGCAGAAAAAGGATCTCCAAAAAATATCTTCATAAAATATCCAAATGAGAAATGTTACAAATCTTTACTAGAGTTCATTATCACATCGTTGGTGGAACCCACAGTCTTGTTTAACGAACGTGCAATTTGGACAAATTGTGAACTGGAGCACATGAAAAAACATTTATCAGTTCTGTTGGCTATTTTTCATCTCATAAAAAATTAGAAATATTAATTTTTATCAAGATAGAAAATAGTAGTATAAATTAAAAAAGATAATCAGAGTTGTAAATCATCAATGATCTGATGGTAGAAATCATTACCCTCTCAATTTCAAATACACAATGAGCTTGGGCCACTGCAGAATAAGCCCATGGGCCAGGGACTTAAGTTTACATTTGGGAGCTGTTCCAATTCAACGATTCGTAGAACACTATACATTAAAAAACAATAATAACATGTAACCATAAAAAAATAAAAAATAATGAGAAATTCAATCCATCCACAAAAAGAGGCGGAGCTGCCATAACCCACAAAACACTCTCAAGTCTTAACTCGTTGGACACTCTTCAGATGATACCCCTGAATCCCAAACTCTCTCACTCCACAGAATGACCATTTTCTCAAACACAAACCCAACTCTTGAATTCATCCCACTCTTTCATGTGCTTCTCTTATTGTTCTTGAAATCCGAAGCCAACTGCAAAACTGGCTGCGACCTTGCTTTAGCCTCCTACAAAGTTTGGGCGGGAGTAAATCTCACTTATATCAGCAACCTCTTTAGCCAAAATATCCCTGAAATCCTCTCTTACAATCCCCAGGTACCAAACCGAGACAGCATCCTCACAGATACCAGAATCAACGTGCCCTTTTCATGCGACTGCTTAAATGGTGATTTCTTGGGCCACACCTTCACTTACAATACACAACCTGGTGATACCTACGACAAAATTGCCGGAATTGCTTTTGCCAACCTCACTACCGAGGATTGGGTTCACAGGGTTAATATTTATGACACTACTAGGATCCCGGACTATGCTAATATTAATGTCACTGTCAATTGCTCGTGTGGAGATGAGCGTGTGTCCAAGAATTATGGTTTGTTCACCACATACCCACTTCGTTACGGAGAGAATTTGTCGTCGGTAGCTGTGGAGTCAGGTGTTCCTGCCGACTTGCTGCTGAAGTACAACCCGGGGATGAATTTTAGTGCAGGGATTGGAATCATTTACGTGCCGGCAAAAGGTTAGTTACTTCTTAACCGCCACATAATTTATTTTATTTTTATTATTTTTTTAAATTTAACTAAGGTGGATTAATAATTTTTTTTTATTTTTTTTGAGAATAAAGGTGGATTAATAATTGACGTGTTAGACAGGGAGACTAATTTCTAGGACACCTAAGCTGCTGAAGTTTACCAATTACTGAAGATACATTATTCATATGAATAATAAGTTATTCACAATAGGAAATAAATAAGTAATTAATCAACTGATTGATCATTTGTAATAATAAATATTATTGATTTGGTCGCTGTAAGCCCCCCCCAAAGATCTAAAGCTGGCCTTGTCAACACGGTTTTGGTAATTAAATCCAGCTGTGCCTATGGTTTGCTCTTTTGACACATTCCATATGTTCTAGCTTAGAAATGAACTTCACTTATTCAATGACTTAGGTTTTGAAGCCATGCATATCTCTTATTATCCCATTGCTAACAAATTAGGAACAAATTTTATTTTATTTTGTTCTTTTTATAAGATTAAAGTTGTCAAATAAAACAAAAGATAAAAGAATGCATCGATCAAAAGCACTCATGGATATTTGTCGCTTACTTATCATTGATTGTTGGAGATCAACATTATCATTATTTAACGTATCATTCTTAATCAAATCATGTCACATCCTTCTTCTTAAGCCCTGCAGTGCTCATCACTTTCATTTGGAGGGCCCATCCCATTCTTGTTTATAACTTGGGAACATTATGACAGGAAGATATATATATATAGCTCTTGATAATAATTATTTTTTATTTATTCTGATCCATTACATTTGAAGAGGGTGGCAAATATATATGTTAGTCTTTCATGCAAGATAGTTACTGCTCTAACGCGCTGTGTAGTAAACTAATAACGAGTCTTAATTGGTTTGAAAAACATGATCCCTAACTTCATTTGCTCGTTTTTATCTGCCCTTACTGTATTTGTTGACAGAATTTATATATATATATATATTAAATTAATAGCAATTTTCGTTTGAAAGAAAAAACAAGGAATGAAATGAGAGTCAGAAATCAAAATGGCATATTGACTTGTTTAGCATGGCTTTTTAAATTTTAGCCCACACCCTTTTCTGGATTTTCTTGACTCTTAATTCTAAAAACATGTGAGAGCTCATCCCTATTAAATAATATTAAATGAGATGGGCAAAAATCCTTACCCAATAGTGAATATGCTCTTCCCATTAGAATGTTATTATTTAAATTTAAATATGAAATCTAGTCTGAATTTAATCAACATATCACTTATTTATTGAATAAATGTATATACCCGAGAGCTTTTAATAATTTTTCTTTTAACAGAATGTGCAGTCCGACCACTTTTGAAACTTAAAACAACAGTTTCTCGGATAGGTGCTTTTTCACTAATTCATATGCATTGCAATATTGTATATATAATTATTACCCTGCAGATTTTATTTGTGGTAGCTGTGGTTGTCTTTCTTCTTGCTAATTTTTCTGTCTTTTGCAGATACGACTGGAAATTATCCACCATTAAAAATAAGGTAAGATGTACCAATAATCTTATATTATACCATCCATTTTTCTTTTCTTTTTTTTTTAAACTAATGTTGCAATTATACTTTTTCCCCCTTTCCCTTTTCTTCTTTGCTTAAATGGGAGTTGTGATCTTATTTTTTTGCAGTGCAGCCGGTTGGTTCATCCTTGAGTGTTTCCTCATTGCTGCTTCTCATTTTTCTCATGTTCTTTAAGGTCAAATGCAATTTAAACACCTTCCTTGATGTTGTCTTGGATAACATTTAAAGCAGGAATTTCGAGCAGAGCTATTGCTGGTATATCTATTGCAGGAGTTGCTGGGGCTCTACTTTTTGCATCTTGCATATATATCAGTTTTTATAAGAAAAGGAAGGTGGAGAAATCGTTACTCTCAGAAACAACTGAAGACCACTGTACTCAATATGGCCGTGGTAATGTGGGCTCTCCAACGATCAATTAGAATAACTCAATATAAATTATATAATTTACTACTAAATACAAAAGTGAATAGCCGAATATAAAAATGGAAAAAAGTGAATGAAATATATAAAAAAAAATAATTATGCAAGTCATTGTGAAAATTATATTATTGTAGCGTGTTTTTTTAAATTTTTAGTAAATGTATCTTTGTTGATTCATACTTGCTTATCCTGTTGATCTAGGTTATGCAAGTACCTCTGATAAAACTGCAAAAACAACTGCTCTTGTTGCTACTTCGGGTCTCACAGGTATTACAGTGGACAGATCTGTAGAGTTCTCATATGAAGAGCTTGCTAAGACTACTAATGACTTTAGCATGGCCAATAAAATTGGACAAGGTGGTTTTGGATCAGTTTACTTTGCTGAACTAAGAGGCGAGGTTGGAGCCACACTCTCTTGCACCATTTTATATCATTAAAACAAGAACAAGAAAATGAAAATGATTATGTAATACTCATGACGTTGTACCTAAGTTGCCTAATTAATTCTTTCAGTCCCTTCTCCATGTCTTGCAGAAAGCTGCAATAAAGAAGATGGATATGCAAGCATCCAAGGAGTTTCTTGCTGAACTGAAGGTTCTAACACATGTTCATCACTTGAACCTGGTATTATGTTTTTGCCTATGGTCTTCACTTGCATTGAAAAATTGTATACGAATCATAGTTAATCACTAATGCTCATGTTCTTAAGTTAAAGTATGCGTCATAGATACTTTAATTATCTTATAAATATCATATTCCAAGCTATAAAAATTGTGGCAGGTGCGCTTAATAGGCTATTGTGTTGAAGGTTCCTTATTTTTGGTGTATGAGTTCGTTGAGAATGGTAATTTGAGTCAGCATTTGCGTGGTTCAGGTGAGAAAATACAACTTCAGAATGAATATATAGGCTTTTCTGGTGCCCATTGATTATAGTGGATACTTTTTTACTTTTTTTTTTTTTTAACCTCCAGAGAGAGATCCACTGCCATGGTTGACTAGGGTGCAAATTGCTCTAGATTCAGCTAGAGGACTTGAATATATCCATGAGCATACGGTTCCTGTGTATATCCACCGTGATGTCAAATCTGCCAACATCTTAATAGACAAAAATTTTCGGGGCAAGGTAGTGCTTATTCTTGGGTTGATGGGGAACATTTGTACCTTGTCCTAATTGATGTTATGATCAGGTTGCGGATTTTGGGTTAACAAAGCTAACAGAATACGGAAGTGCTTCCATGCACACACGTCTTGTAGGTACATTTGGATACATGCCTCCAGAGTAAGTTCTTCTCTCAACATTTCTTTTTTACATTCCTCGATCATGTGTCATAAATAGTTCTCAAGTTTTCAAACATCAAAATAACATATAATTGATACAGTTTATTTTATTTAGTTTTTGGTATAATTTATCTCTATTGAAATTCGAACTCGATACCTCATAGAATTAGAGATTATTCAGCATCATTGAACTTAAGTTCATTGGTGTATTTTCCTTTATTATTAATGTTTTTGATGCCAAGTTTACATTTTTGAGTTGCAAAATGATTTGATTGATTTGGCATTTATATATGTTTAGGTATGCTCAGTATGGCGATGTTTCCCCCAAAATTGATGTGTATGCTTTTGGAGTTGTGCTTTTTGAACTTATATCTGCCAAGGAAGCTGTTGTGAAGACGAATGAAATTGTTACGGAGTCCAAGGGACTAGTTGCTTTGGTTGTTATTTTTGCATTATCTGCATCAGTAAAAGAATCATATAACATCTTCCTAAAACTGTTTCACAATAACATAGGTATTTTGTTGTTGGACTGGTGCAGTTCGAGGATGTTCTGAGTGAGCCAGATCCAAAAGAAGATATTCGTAAACTCGTTGATCCTAAGCTTGGAGATAACTACCCACTTGACTCGGTTTGTAAGGTGAAATGGGATCTCACAGAAGTAGTATATGCCTACTAGTGCCAAATACTTAAGAAGTTTGATAGTTAATTACTTCCTTGGTTGTTTGATTCACAGATGGCCCAGTTGGCTAAAGCTTGCACACAAGAAAATCCTCAACTAAGGCCAAGTATGAGATCAATTGTGGTAGCACTTACGACTCTTTCGTCTTCAACTGAGGATTGGGATGTGGGTTCTTTCTATGAAAATCAAGCTCTTGTCAATCTAATGTCCGGAAGGTAGCTTGTGGATCGCAATGTTCGTTAACACAAGTGACTTCCAAAATCCTTGGATACGTGTTCTAAACACTTGTAACTAAGTACAGTAGGATGTAGTTTCTTTTTTGCCAAATGGGGTGTTTTGTAGATGCGATAGGGTGTAGGTTCTGATGCTCATTGCTGATCATTAGGTGGGTAATGTCAGACAAAATTATATTATGCTCTCAGGGTATGTAGAAGAAGTGCTTTGATGTGGATTCTGCTTATTACATGATTAATGAGAAATGTTGCATTGTGCATCAAGAGCATTGAATGGAAGGTCATCAAAAAGCCTCATCTCATAGATTGCAATTCAGTTATATGTATATATATATATAAAAGTAGTATTTTCCAGAAGAGCAATTAGACCAAAAATTGAAAGCTATACATAAGAAGACAGCGTCAGCATTTGGCATATCATAGAAAAGGAAGAAACTTGTGGTTTGGTAAATACAGAATAGGAAAGAGGGAGAATATGACCTAATTTTCTGGCCTTGTGTTTGGTTGGAAAATGACAATGAAATTATTTCAAATTGGAAAAATTCAACATCATACTGCTCACCAAATGTGGTATTTGCTGAGATTAAAATAAGTGTCAAAAGTCTCATCTCATCATCCACTAAAAATAATGTACTATTGGTTTGATGTTCATAATTTCATTTTTCCCAAATTATTTAAAGATTGTTGCATTACCTATTTCTTCACATTTTTCTTAAGTTTCATCCTTATAATAATGGTGTTGGAATGAGAAAAATGGTATGTGCACTATAAATGGGATCTGGACATAATTTTAACGATAAAAATAAAAATAGCTAAAAGAAAGGTCAATCCTCTCCCCATGTCTTTAAATGTACAACAGCCCAGAATTTAGTTTTACTTTGCAGGCCGCTGTCACAGGTATCTGCTCATTGATAACACTCTTTCGCCACCTGTCATCCACTAATCTCTATCTCTACTGGCTCGTGCACTCCACAGATTGCGTAAGGTTGCTTCTTTTTTTGGCGCCAAATTCCTGAAACCGATGCAAACAACCCCTGATAATCCACGTGGCTAATTGCCGACATTTTAACTATTTTAATCAATTCAAAAAAAAAAAAAAACATTTAAAATAGTGAATAAAATCTACACTGTCTCATATCCCATAACTGAAAATTAATTGAAAGTGGGAAGTTTAAGTCAGCCAGTTCTAGCTTCTTCTTCCCAATCAGAAAGTGCTCTGCTCTCTGCTGTTTGCCTTTTGCCTTCTTTTTTTCTAGCAAATCCTAAATCTAGATCTTAGTTTTTCTTTTTCTTTCCTTGTTTTAGTTTAATTATCCAATTCAAGTCGTGTGTGGTGGCTTGCCTGTTAACTTACCCTCTAAGGGGAGTGGGAATCGTGCTGTTGCTTTGATTCAGAGCTATCAAACTAATCCAAACACTTGCTAATTCAACTTTCAGATAGTCAATTTCTCTATCTCTCAGGATTCATTTGCCCTTCTTCTTTAAAGCCATTGCGGTTAAAGCAGAGGATTAATTGATATTCAGCAAAGTGAGTTTTTTTTTTTTTTAATTTTTTATTTTTATTGTTGCCGTTTTTGTATAAGATTAGTTGTTAAATTTTGATGTAAACACCGCTTCTTTTTCTTTCAGTTCTAGCTGGAGATATAGGATGAGGGTTTTACTTAGTTTAGCAATTCAATAGCAATTGTTTTCAGATTTCATTCTGTACCTTTTTTTTCTTGTGCAGATATTTATTGAAGATATAAATGGCAACGCTAGGGGATATAGGGATTTCAGCTGCTATAAATCTTCTAAGTGCTTTCATTTTTCTATTAGCATTCGCAATTTTAAGGCTCCAACCCTTCAATGACAGAGTTTACTTCCCAAAATGGTATCTCAAAGGCCTAAGAAGTAGTCCTACGCACTCAGGAGCTTTTGTGCGGAGGTTTGTCAATTTAGACTTCAGATCGTACCTGAGATTTTTAAATTGGATGCCAGACGCAATCAGGATGCCAGAGCCTGAGCTTATTGAGCATGCAGGGTTGGATTCTGCCGTTTACTTGCGCATTTACTTGTTAGGGTATGCTAAATTAGTGCGTGATCTTTCTGCAGATAGTTTTACGTAATGATTTTTTTTCCTGAGCAAATTGCTTTTTGTGATTCAGGCTTAAGATTTTTGTTCCTATCACATTGCTTGCTTGGGCTATCCTGGTTCCTGTTAATTGGACAAATAGCACCTTGGAGCTGTCTGAAGTGACTTCCAGCAACATTGACAAGCTTTCAATTTCAAATGTCCCACTTAAATCGCCTAGGTATCAATATATCTTCATTTTGATACGATGATAACATCATTGTATAAGAATAAAATAGATAGTTTGACTGTTATCTGTGGACGATGTCTTAGATGTTGATGTAGACGATTCTTTTTCTCATTCTTGGTTTCATCTTTGAGTTTATTTATTTTGTATATTTTTGTATTAGCCTACCATTACAGAGATGCTAGTTAGCATTGCATCTTTGTTTTTTATTTCTTTTTTTTTTTTTTTAAATTTTTATCATTGTAGCTTTTGTCTTCTCATGTAATTCATGCATAGCTTATGGGTAAATTTCCTATTGACAGCTGCATACTTCTTTGGCTTTATCAAACTAAACACTGTAATAAACTAATAATCATGTTATATCATGGATTGCAGATTTTGGACTCACATAGTGATGGCTTATGCCTTTACTTTTTGGACATGTTATGTGTTAATGAAGGAGTATGAGAAAGTTGCTACAATGCGCTTGCAGTTTCTTGCCTCAGAAAGACGTCGTCCAGATCAATTTACTGTAAAACAAATTACTTGCCTTACCCAATTAGTTAAAATTTAGATACTTGTTTTCATATTTGATTTTCTACTGTTTCCATCATTAAGCTTATACCATGGAATGGAATTTATTGTTCACAGGTCCTTGTTAGGAATGTGCCACCAGATCCTGATGAATCTGTTGGTGAGCTCGTGGAACATTTTTTTCTTGTCAATCATCCAGATCACTATCTTACTCATCAGGTAGATTCCAGCTCAAACTGAAGATGTGTTCTGGAAATTTTTCATATTTGTCTGTGAAGTTGATTAAAACAACAGATACAAATAATCATGAATTTCTAAAATACTACAAACCATTTCTAGAATAGGTTATCGACATCACACAGTTAATATCTTTGCCTTGTTAAATGTTTTCACAAAACATGATTTTTTTTGGCAGCTGGTATACAATTCAAACAAACTAGCCAAATTGGTGAAGAAGAAGAAAAGTATGCAGAACTGGCTTGACTACTACCAACTTAAGTATTCTAGGAATCCAATGCAGAGGCCTTCGATTAAGGTAAGTAAATTCCATATGCAGTCCGATAGGTGTTTAGAAACTACTGTCTTGTGCGCAAATTTACTCGCTGCCCATGGCCCAGTACCTTTCTTTTGAATAGCCTATTTTGTTCTGAACTCATTTTTGACATGTTTTATTACTCTCAGACTGGTTTTCTTGGGCTTTGGGGGCAAAAGGTGGATGCGATTGATCGTTACAATGCTGAGATTGACAAACTATCAAATGAAGTAAGTCCATAGTTTAAGTTTCTATGGAACTGTTTATTTTCTTAAGTTGCTTTTAAGCATACATCTGCAAATCAACTGTAGAACGTTAAATAGTGCACTTAAATTGCTTTTAGCAAAAAAATTTACTTAAATATGTTGAAGAATATATTGACACAATCACATTGGACTTGATATAATATGATATAATATAATATAATATGTATAGTTTCTGAGACCGGGATGTGGTATCAAGTGGTTCTTTCGTGTTTTTGTTTGAGTTGCTGGTTGTTGGCATTATCCTGCTACATGCTTCTAAAATGTGTATTTCCCGGCACAAAACATCAATATTTCAGTAAGAAGGTGCATTTGCAGTGTTGCCTTCATGGCTTTATCGTCCCCAACATGTGTGGTAGACTTCTGTTTCTTCTGACCGAAAGTTGCAGGCTAGGCTTGGTGTTTTCAATTAAAACGCTAACTATATGATTTTAATTGCATGTTGACATTCTTGCTCTAAGATGCTTGGTGAGGGAAAGCATGTTCACTGTTGCTTGAGGCTTATTTCTTATCATATAGAAGAAATCGGCAGTGTGTTAAGGATTCAAATTAAATAAGAACTCTGGTCCTTTTTTGTTTTGTATCTAAAGCAAAACCGTGCATTAACAAATCTACTCGCTCACTATTAGTTCTGATCATAGACAACAACAACAACAACAACAACAAGCCTTAGTCCCAAACCAGTTGGGGTCGGCTAACAACAACAACAACAAGCCTTAGTTCTGATCATAGAAAAATTCAAAATTTTTTTGCAGTACATTTAGCAAGTGAAAAAAAAAAAAAAAGCAAAAAGCTGAAGCAATAGTGCCTAAAGTTGACAGGGAAGCTAAGTGTTTTACTGACCAATATTTTACTATTTGGTGTTTCCTGCTTATCATGAAGGATTGAAATAACTGCAGTCATATGCTTGGGTTTTTCTAGAACATAATTAAATATTTTGTTTACTACCAAAGTTCTAATTTGACATCATGGATTGTCCTGTGATTCAGATAGCAGAAGAGAGGGAAAAAGTTGAAACGGATCCAAAGTCTATCATGCCAGCAGCATTTGTTTCTTTCAGAAGTAGATGGGGTGCAGCTGTTTGTGCACAAACTCAACAATCTAGAAATCCAACTTTGTGGTTAACAGAGTGGGCCCCAGAGCCACGTGATGTATATTGGAATAACCTAGCAATACCATATGTTTCACTCGCAATTAGGAGGTTGATAATGAACGTTGCGTTCTTTTTCCTGACCTTCTTTTTCATGATCCCAATTGCATTTGTGCAAGCTCTAGCAAGTATTGAGGGAATTGAGAAAAGAGCTCCCTTTCTGAAACCCATTATTGAAGCGTGAGTATTGCTCACAAGTTCTCTTCAATTTGACATTGAGATTTTGTTATTGTAACTGCTAATTGACTGTTTATCACATATGCAGAAAATTTATTAAATCAGTTATCCAAGGTTTGCTACCTGGCATTGCATTGAAGCTTTTTCTGATCTTCCTGCCAACAATATTGATGATCATGTCTAAGTTTCAAGGTTTCACATCTCTGTCATCTCTAGACAGGAGATCAGCTGCACGATATTATTTTTTCAACATTGTGAATGTGTTCCTTGGGAGCATAATCACTGGAACTGCATTTGAACAACTCAATTCTTTTATAAAGCAGTCTGCTAGCGAGTATGTTTCTCTTCCAAATTAAGCATCATGTTCTTTCTGCATTCCTCTACTTATTATATGATTACTATAGGCATCTTATGGTGCCTCTTCTAAGGAACTCATTAGCATTGTTAAGCACTGAAAGTGGCACTGGTGAATTCTAAATTTGTAGCCTTTCATCATGCATCGACTTGGTAGTTTAGGAAAAAACATATGGGTAAGGAGGAAATTTGACTTTCTTGTTTTCATGACACTAGGGAAGTCTAGTATGTGTCTCTTAATTAACTTGATCCCACAAAAATTTAATCTTGGTTCTATCACTTTGGGTTTGTTTGTGTGTTTGCATGCGCTTTATACACATTAAAAGAAGTCTTCAAGTGACTTTCAATAACTTAAAATGTATATCACCTTGGATTTTTTGTTCATCTATTATTCAGAGAATGTGTATATCTTGCTGTTATCGTGCTTTATTTTCTTGTGGTTTGTACTCCTTAATTTGACCAAGCAAAGTCTAGGTTGCTTGTTTTCATCTTATATTTTGCAATTTCAAAGGATGATTCTTAGTTATCATTTCTTTTTTTTTTTTTTCTTTTCTGATAATGCAGCATTCCTAAAACAATCGGCGTGGCTATTCCAATGAAAGCAACTTTCTTCATAACATACATAATGGTTGATGGATGGGCTGGAATAGCAGGGGAAGTTTTAATGTTGAAACCACTAATAATCTTCCACCTGAAGAATTTGTTCCTGGTTAAGACTGAAAAGGATAGGGAGGAGGCGATGGATCCAGGAAGCCTTGGTTTCAACACTGGAGAACCTCGTATACAATTCTATTTTCTGTTAGGCCTTGTATATGCAACAGTGACTCCAGCTCTCCTTCCATTCATAATAATTTTCTTTGCCTTCGCATATGTCGTGTTTCGTCATCAGGTAAAGACTTGATATTATTTTTTATCTAAATAACAATTTCCTTTTGCATGTGGTTGATAGCATCATCAATTAATTGAATAAAGCCATGTGATCCTAGTCCAACTTGGTAGAACTTTTAGGTTAAGATTCACTACATCTGGATGGTTTTCAGCATTCTCCTAATGATTTGTTTTAAAACATCTTCAAGTAGTAGTTCTGTAGTTTGGATGAAGGAGGTTGGAGTTCAACAAAAAATTGTTTTCCATTGGAGATATGTATGACATTTCAGTTATTTCCATTAGATTTTACCTTTGTTTCAACATGAAAGCCTTAAAAAGCACGTCAAGCTGGAAAGAAGAGGAATGATCTCAAAGAATGCCTTGCATAAACTGCAGCATCTATCACAATCTGTTCACTGATGAATTTGATAGTCTCTTCCTCTTTGACCAAGAGAAACAAGAGAATGTTAGGAAAACAAAATTTGGGGAACTTATAAAATGAATATGCAGCATTAAGGTATAAAAATAACATGTGCTGGTTATGTGATTGTTTTGCTTTTGTGTTGTTGCTTGTGCAGAGGGTAAACTCAATCTCGCTGCACTAATTATGATAGTTTCAAACTTGGCCCAAATTATAGCTCTCGTCTCTTTTCTTTAGTTCTTCTAGTTAACCTTTCATTCATAAATTTTTCAGATCATAAATGTTTACAATCAAGAGTACGAAAGTGGTGCGGCATTTTGGCCTGATGTTCATGGACGTGTTATCATTGCGTTGATAATCTCACAGGTTCTTTTGATTGGACTGCTGAGTACAAAAGAAGCTGCTCAGTCAACACCATTTCTCATTGCCCTGCCTGTACTCACTCTATGGTTCCACAGTATTTGCAAAGTTCGCTATGAACCTGCTTTTAAAAGATATCCATTACAGGTGTGCTACTGTCTTCAAATTAAAAACTAATGCTTTCTTAATTTTTCAAATACTAACTTATTTTTATTTCTTTTAGTATTTGTGTTCCTTGTCTTTAAATTCTTTTTAGAGCTTCTAGTTGATTTTTCCTGCACTTACGATGATGATATTTTCACTTTATACTATGCAATTTAGGGGTTAACTTGTGTTTAAGAGCGAGTTTAGTTGCCAAATGCAGATATTTGTATGATATATGCCTTTTTCCATGCTCCATTATTTGAGGCCATCGATTTGAGTTCTGTTGATACTGAAGAAAAACATTTCATGATCCTTTATTTTTAAGCTCGAACATGAGACTTACACCTCTAGAATGAATTCCAGTATATTGGCGGTACTTCTTTGTTTGATGCATCTGGAGAATATTTGATTTGGGCTAAAGTTGAAGAACTTTCTTACGATGCAGGGAGCTAGTTTTCCTGCGGAGGAGAACTGCATGAGGATTTCTATTAATACATAGTGGTTTTTGTTTGTTGGCTTTCAGGAAGCAATGATGAAAGATACCCTGGAACGTGCAAGGGAGCCAAACCTGAACTTGAAAGCCTATCTCCAAAATGCATATATGCATCCGGTTTTCAAAGGGGCTGAGGACGATGAGGATGAAGATATAAGTGAAAAAATGGAGACAGAGAGTGTGCTAGTACCTACAAAACGACAATCGCGGAAAAATACACCTGTACCTAGCAGAATAAGTGGTGCATCTTCGCCACCATCTTTGGCTGAGGAGGTTATTAAGGAACATTCAGAGCCTTAACGACTGCTACGTGGGAGACTTAAATCTTACTTTCTGTACATGCAAATACTAGAATAGAACAGAGCAGGGACGTTGTAAATTAAAGAATGGAGAATTTTGTTCTTTATGTGAGAGGAGAAAGAAAAAGAGTATTGAGTTACAATCATTCCAAGAAGTAAGTAATGGAAGCTCTGGATTTTGTGGTGCAAGTGGGTGAAAGGTACCTCTACTCAAAGGATGAGAAGTAGATATTTTGGTGTGCATTAATCATATTGGCTTTGTATTGTATGTACCAATGGAAAACAACATTTAAACGCAGTCTTTTTTTTATTATTATTGGTTTAATTTTACTGTAATTTAGGAATAGGCAATAAAGTTAAAATTTATTGATTGTTAGGATATTAGTGACTTAAAAGAGAGGAGTCGTACCTTGGTGGAATTTGGATTTAACGATGATTGTGGAAAGATGGCATAATCTTTCTTTTATTGGCATTGCATCTATTGGTGTATTTCACAAAAAAGATTTGGGAGGAAGATTATGGAAGGATAATAACATGATGCGTGGATTTGTATAGAATATATTATTCTATTATTCCTTCCTATTTGACCAAAAAAAAAAAAAAATGGGAGAAACGAGTAAATCTTGAAGTAGTTATTTTCGGTTTAAATCAAAGAACCGGAGAGGAGATTACTTAATACCCACGCTTCCGAACGGGTCAGGGAATAGCTTCAGAGACTTCCTTCTCCTTGTAGCAATTGGATCGGAGAAGAACGTCCTCCTTTTTCTCTCTTCCTGTTCTATTTGGTATCCAATTTTATATAAACAATCCTTCCATCGATTTCCACTATCATCACTCTCTCATCAGTTCTGTTTCTCAATCATCAGGTTCGTTTTTTCGTCTCTCTCATACTTCGATCTCTCAATTTTTATTGCTTTCTAGAGTCTGTGGTGTTCTCTTTATTTTTATTTTCCCCCTTTGTTATTTCTTTTTCAGTTGGTGATTAATCTTGGTTGTTTTAGACGACTTTACCTCATTTTAGTCAACCTCGCAGCTCTTTTTTTCATTCTTGTTCAGCTGGATGCACAAAAGTTTATCGCTACTGCATTGCGTGATTCGTTATTTTTTAATCTCTTAATTGCTTATTCAATTTCTGTTTCCCAGAGAATCGTACTTCATGGTGGAAGATGTAGTTTGGATGTTTCTCTCTCTCTCTCTCTAAACTAAATGTCAATTTCGGATTGGTACTCATCTCTGGTTCTCTCTTGCGGCGAGGATGGCTGCATTTATTGCTAAGCAAGATCGGAGTGTTAATAATCATAATATGCAGAGAGTGAGAAGAGCCTCTAATGTTCCTTGGCTTACATCAAAGCGACGAGTTCACAGAACCCTTAAGCATAAAGTTCACGACAAGATATGGAAACGGAAAGAGGACGAGGATGATGTTGACTTGTCACTCCCAACAAGAACAAAAAAATCATCTAAGAAATTGAAGTTTAATCCTGCTTTTGAACTCTCTGAAGGCAATAGAATTGCTACGAATCAGCGGGGTGCCTTGAATAAGAGTAATTTTGTAGTTGTAGACGTAGAGGATGATTCAGAAGATGAAGTTCTAGAGCAAGTGTGTATAATAAATATGAGAGCCCCCAAAAGAGCTAGAATTTCATATAGTGAGGCGATCGAAAGAAATCCCAGTGTTGATTTTGCAAATGCTTCTTTACGCAAATCAACTTCTTCCTCCTCACCAGCTTCTTGTATGAAGAGTGATGGCAGTAGCAGCAGTAGACGTGCAATGAGAAATTTGAAGGTTATTTATACCTGGTCATGTTTTATCTGCTATAGTCGAATTGTCGTTCTGTTTAATTAACATTGAAAGGAAGGGTTCCTTTCTCTTTAGTCTATTCTCTGATAACTAAAGTTGGTCAGTTTTCTTGTTTCAAGCAGGCCAAAGTAGAAGCACGCCCAAAGTGTCACCAGTGCATGAAAAACGAGAGAAAAATTGTTGTCCCTTGCAAGAAGTGTAGAACCAAAATGTACTGTGTCCAATGTATCAAGAAATGGTAAATTTTCTGACTACAATATTTGACATTGTTTTAATGTAACAAGCTTAGAATCTCATTTGGCATATGCATTCTGCTGTGTTGTATGTAGGTATCCACAGATGACAGAAGAAGAAATTGCAGAACAATGTCCATGGTGCCGTAGAAATTGCAACTGCAATGTTTGTTTGCACTCCACTGGTTTGATTAAGGTTTGTTTGTATCCTGTCCCTCTTCTACCCAATTGATTGTGAGGACATTAATAAAAAAAAAAAAAAAAAAAAAAAAGCGGAAGCTTCACTACTCAGTTTTTTCGAACTTAAGAGTTGGTCTTTTAACTTGTAAATTGGTAAATAAGCATCCCTGTATTACATTGAGAGATGGAGGTTGGAGCAACATTTTACAGCACTAAGATTTTGATTGCAAGTGTTTCCCCTAACTAGCATGTAATATTGATCACGTCCAGACATCAAAAAGGTACATCAGCGGAAGTGAAAAAATTCAGCATCTGCAGTATTTGATGAAGTCACTGCTTCCCTTTCTGGAGCAAATCTGTGAAGAACAAACTCATGAGATACAAATTGAATCTAGCTTTCATGGTACTTCCTCATTTTCTTTTTAGCTTCAGGTCTGAGATTTTGTGTTTAAATTTCATTGCCTGCTAATAAATCATGAATTGCTCATGTAATCAGGTTCCTCCCCTGAGATAGCATGGACTTTCTGTAACAATGATGAGAGGATCTATTGGTAAGATTCTCTTGTGCTGAAAGGTGAAAACTATGTGATTCTGTTGATTAATTTTAAAGTTATTTACTGAAGTTTTACGGGTCTTGGTGCAGCAACCATTGTGCGACTTCTATTCTTGACCTCCATCGCAGCTGCCCAAAATGTGCTTATGAACTGTGTCTCAGTTGTTGTCAAGAAATTCGTGAAGGAACCTTGACAAGTCTAGCTGAAAGAAAGTTTCAATATGTACACCTAGGCTCTGATTATATGCATGGTGGAGACCCACTGCCTTGTGATTTCGAAAATACGGAGGATCAAGGTGAACCACCAGTTTTGCTGTGGAATGCCAATGATGATGGAAGTATTTCTTGCGCACCAAAAGAAATGGGGGGTTGTGGTGATTGTGTATTGGAGCTAAAGCATATACTTCCAATGGGAAAGATCTCAGAGTTGAAAAAGAAGGCAGGCGATTTAGTAGGGTTTGACACAGAAAGGGCAGGTCGGATTTGCAACCATTCTGAAGCAGGGAGAGAGATGTTGCGAAAAGCATCTTCTAGAGAAGGATCCAAGGACAATTACTTGTACTGTCCTGCTATGAATGGCATTAAAACGAATGAAGAGCTTTTTCACTTTAGAGAGCACTGGGTTAAAGGTGAACCTGTTATAGTTCGTGATGCTCTTGAGGCAACAACTCATTTGAGCTGGGAACCAATGGTCCTGTGGCGTGCATTATGCGAAAATGTGGACCAAGAGACAAGTGCTAAGATGTCTATAGTGAAGGCCATTGATTGCCTGGCTTCTTGTGAGGTTAGCACCATTATCCTACTTGGATTTCTTTTTCATCCCAAAATACTATAATTTCACGTGAGCGCAAAAATATGCACTTTCCCTTTTGAGTTACAGTAAAGGAGAGAATTTATCTTATGCTGACATCTTCTTTATAGTTTCTCACTGAAGCTAATTTTTTATATATACAGGTGGAAATTAATACCCGACAATTTTTCAAGGGCTATATAGAAGGGAGAAGATATCAGAACTTCTGGCCTGAGATGCTGAAGCTGAAGGATTGGCCACCATCTGATAAGTTTGAAGACCTTCTGCCACGCCATTGTGATGAGTTTATCAGTGCATTGCCATTTCAAGAATACAGTGATCCCAAGTCTGGTATCCTTAACCTCGCAGTAAAATTTCCACCAGATTTGCTCAAACCAGACATGGGTCCAAAAACTTACATTGCATACGGCACAAGAGAAGAGCTTGGCAGAGGGGACTCTGTAACAAAACTTCATTGTGATATGTCAGATGCGGTAAGCTGAATATATATATATATATATATATATATTGTGTTATTTAGTATGCTTGCACCTTGAGTTATAGCTTAAGTTGCTTAAAGAGTCACCTTTTTTTGTATTCTTCCTACAAACTGTCTAAATTTGACTTAAAAGTTAATGTTCAGAGAGAGTTTTACATGGAGTCTTCCATTTCAGCAAATGCTTATATAAGTAGTGGGTTTTCAATGTTCTGTAATTGCTTTTTTTAAGACAATCCTTTTTTTCCATGTGGCCTGGTTTACCAAAATGTTGGATATAGAAGCGACACTTAACTCCTTCAAAGGAATTAGATTTCTTGCTTTATTGATTTCTTTATATTTAAATTCAATCTCCTTTTCATTTGAGTTTGTAAATTGATGTAGGTGAATATTTTGACACATACTGCTGAGGTAGCTTTAAGTGAAGAACAACACACTGCCATTCAAGAGCTCAAAAGGAAACATTTGGCACAGGATGAGAATGAACGTTCTGGTATAGACCAACACCGCACTGAACAGTTTGGTGACTGTAGTGGTAGCTGGAAGCACCCCTCTGAAATCCGTAAACAACTTGAGTTTTGCCATAATAGGCCAAGAGGAGCTAAAATTCCTGGTTTGCAAACTGAAAGTGGAATGGATGACAACGGTGGTGCATTGTGGGACATTTTTAGGAGGGAGGATGTCTCCAAGTTAGAAGAATATCTAAGAAAACACTCCATGGAATTTAGGCACACTTACTGCTCCCCAGTAAAACAGGTAATTTATACTGACTACTTATTTTTTCAGATTAGTTTATTATGGTTCACTGACTTGCTAAGTTGGTTATACGTAGGTCGTCCATCCAATTCATGACCAGTGTTTTTACTTGACGACGGAGCATAAGAAGAAGTTGAAGGAAGAATTTGGTTAGTATATTATTTTAATTGAGTCTCTCTTTCTCTCTCTGCCTCTTTCTAACTTTATCGGGGGCACTGAAATTGTTCCACACATCTAGGTATTGAACCTTGGACATTTGAACAAAGAGTTGGAGAAGCCATATTTATTCCTGCTGGTTGTCCGCACCAAGTTAGGAATCTCAAGGTAACAATTAGACTTGCATATTTTTCTTTTAAATCCTTCTCTAATATTTCAAAGCAGTGCCTTCATATGCAGACAGAGATTATGTTTATGACCAATATTAAACTCATATTTAAGATATTTTCCTCCATCTAAACAGTCGTGTACAAAAGTCGCCGCAGATTTTGTCTCTCCTGAAAATGTCCAGGAGTGCCTTCGCTTGACCAAAGAGTTCAGACAACTTCCAAAGAACCACAGGGTTAGAGAAGACAAACTTGAGGTAACACCCTTTTATATGATGCACTTAGAATGAAGTGAACGCTGGTAAAACCATTTATGATTCTGAAGGTTATTTTCCTTCTTGTTTTATGGTACAGATCAAGAAGATGATAATCTATGCAATGGAAGAAGCAATTAAAGATTTAGAAGAGCTAATATAGGGACAGCATTGAGTTTCTTCGTTGCTACAAAGAGGAACTAAAGAACACAGGCCAAAGTTTTCTTTTATTTTTATTTTATTTTATTTTTTTCATTTCTTCCCCAAGTTAATGTTACCGGCAAGAAGTGCCATCGAATTGGACTTGTAGAATTTAGTAATAATAAATGGAAGTTTTGTATAATATTCATCAAGTAAATGTTGTTTTATTTTGTTGTTATTTAGTTAGGGACAGAATTATACCTTTGAAATCTCAATATATTTTATAGAATCACTTTCAAAAAAATTGATCTTAGAGTGACCTAAGATCAATGCTACCTGTAACTCAAAAGAAAATTGGTATCCATATTGAACTTACCAATGCTACCTGTACCTTGGCCGTGAGAGATTGACATGCTATGTCTCTCCAATCATCCATTCAGCCTCACTTTTTTTCAATTAAAGCCTAGATTTCAAAAAATTCATAACATTCAAGAAGAAAAACCATCATGTTCTGTATGAAATTTTGTGAATATTATGTGAACAATAAAAAAAAAAACATTACATGAGACTACCTCATAATTAATATATTGTTATATTTATAAAAAAAATAGGGAAGAGATTAGGCCTTTTTTTGAGGAAGAAGCTCAAGGCTGAATTGGACCCATAATTTCTCTGTTAAGCCCAACAAGACAATGCATGACAACAGCAACAACAAATACAAAATAGCCTCTGCCTGATCCATAAAGTCTAAGCGCCAAACATTATCATTAAGAGCAATTTCTTCTGAGTCACAAACTCTTCACAGTTCACTTCCCTCTCTCTGTTACATGCCCTCAAAATGGATGCACCAGCTTTCACCCTAACCAAAATGCTTCCTCCTTCTTCTTTTCATCACCACCACTTGCACTTCTCCACCCCAAAACCTCTGCTTTCGAAGCCCATCAATTCCTACCAGAAATTCTTTACCACTCCAAGAAGAGCCTGTCAATACAGTTTCAATTATCACAGTTTTGGGTTTACGAGAAGTAGAGTTAGGAGCTCTTTGAGTGAACAAGTGAATCAAGTTGAAGAACTAGAGCACAAGCGGAACCAAAAGCAGCCATTGCTCAAGAGGGCTTACCCTTTCCATGAAATAGAGCCCAAGTGGCAGCGTTATTGGGAGGACAATCACTCTTTTCGAACTCCGGATGAAATTGACACCTCTAAGCCTAAGTTCTATGTTCTTGATATGTTCCCTTATCCCAGGTATATTTCATTTTCCCCTCCCTCAGCCGCTGAACTCTTTATTTGCTATTGGTAATCCACACACGGGACGCCCAATTTCATTATTTCAGCTCTCTGTTGATTTTAGCATTTTTAATTAGTTATAACCAAAGTTTAATTTGGATTGATATTTCTAATTCTAAAGATTTAACACCGATAAGCTGTTTGCTATTAATGCTTTCTTTTTTCATTCACAATTAATGTCTTAACATGGGACTTAATTTCTGCTTTCCCATGACTTCTGTAACCGGGTGCTCTTGGTTACTAGCACATTTTAATTTAAATTGCTACTAGCCAAAGCTACTTAAATGAGTGATATAAATCAATATCAATGGAACTAATGAATTGGGTCGTTTTGATTGAGGTTTTGAGAATTATTTGTTGATGAATTGTTGCAGTGGTTCTGGTTTACATGTTGGCCATCCACTTGGATATACAGCCACAGACATTCTTGCTAGGTTCAAACGTATGCAGGGTTACAATGTTCTACACCCAATGGGATGGGATGCATTCGGTTTGCCTGCTGAGCAATATGCAATTGAGGTATGCCCTGCAGTAATGAAAGTTTTTCACAATCATGATTAAGCATTCTCATTATGCTGGGTTGCGTCATTTGCCTAACAGACGGGAACCCATCCAAAAATCACAACACTGAGGAACATTAACCGCTTCAGATTCCAGGTCAAGTAACATCCTTACTGTTTCTTTTGACGTGACGAGGTAGTATTTGTTCCAGGCATATTTCACCAAATAATTTTAAACATTCTTATAATGCACTTCCTATTATACTTTTTGCACACTTTTAGAGTAACTGGAGTGCCACTTGGAGAAAATCTAACAACATATGCATATAAATGTCATGTTGCAGAAAGTTGCAAGTTGGTGTGGATCTTTCTGAATGTATTGATATTTGAATTTCTTTTCAGCTTAAATCATTGGGGTTCTCATATGACTGGGATAGAGAAATTTCTACTATTGAACCAGAATATTACAGATGGACCCAGTGGATCTTTCTTCAGCTATTGAAGAGAGGATTGGCATATCAGGTCCAGGATTATCTCTAATCCACCATCATATCCTTCATTTCTTTCTTAAATTTGGACTTGATGGTCTATTAACTATGCTTTTAGGCTGAAGTACCAGTCAATTGGTGCCCTGCTCTTGGCACGGTTTTGGCCAATGAGGAGGTGATAGATGGAGTGAGTGAGCGTGGTGGTCATCCAGTTATAAGAAAGGTGTGGCACTGTGGTGTTTCATTTGTTAAAATATTTATTTTATTCACATTACTTCTCTTACTTTTTCTTTTTGTTGAATGGTTATAATTTTACAGTGTCATTGTTTATTACCAAGCAGCCAATGAGGCAGTGGATGCTCAAGATTACTGCTTATGCTGATCGCCTTCTTGAAGACTTAGATGCTCTTGACTGGCCTGAAAGTGTAAAAGAGATGCAGAGGAACTGGATAGGGAGGTCTGAAGGGGCTGAGATGGATTTTCATGTTCTTGATGAGGGTGGGCAGGAAAGAGACATAAAAATTACCGTTTATACTACACGGCCTGATACCATCTTTGGTGCAACGTATTTCTCTTACGATCTTATCCTATATATTGTTGTTTATTTGATGAAAATTTTGAGACCATGTCCCTGGATCAAGAATTACTTATATTTCGTTTTGATGAAAAATTTGAGATCAGTATCTCTGGATTCAGATTTGTTTATTTTTCCTTCTTTGATGCAGATATTTAGTTGTGGCACCAGAGCATTCTTTACTTTCGTCAATTGTGTCTCATACTCAGAGCAAAATTGTATTGTTCATTTTCTCTCTATATTTTGTCTCACTTGCCATGGGCAATTGGAAAGTGACCAATCTTGATCACAGGTGGAACAATACATAGATCTTGCCTCGCGTAAGAGTGATCTTGAGAGGACTGAACTTCAGAAGGAAAAAACTGGGGTATTCAGTGGCTGCTACGCAAGGAATCCAGCTAATGGGGAATCAATCCCAATATGGGTTGCAGATTATGTTTTGGGAAGGTATTTGTTTTACTCTCCTTTTACAGATTATCCATTGGCTGCTGCATAGGTGCTTAGGTTGCAACTTTCTCTTGTATTTGTTATTGAGAGATTGAAAACTGCATTGGCCTCTGACTTGGAATACTGTGTATATCGCGTCATAGAACTGTCAACGCAAAGCATTAAAAGAATACTTATTTGATGTGATTGAATTATATAATTTTTTGTGCAGTTATGGGACTGGAGCAATTATGGCAGTGCCTGCACATGACACTCGCGACTTTGAATTTGCCACTAAATATGAAATTCCAATTTGTTGGGTTGTCAAGCCAGATGGGGAGGGTTCTCATAATTCAGGAATTGCTTATGCAGGTGAAGGCACTATTTTGAATTCGTCAAATACAACATGGGGGCTCGACATCAATGGCTTTCCTAGCAAAATAGCAGCTTCCAAAGTCATTGAATGGGCTGAAAAAACTGGAAATGGGAAGAAGAAGGTGCTCTCTATGTTTAGTCTTGCGCTTAAAATTACAAGGTGAAGTGGGAAGGGATTTAGTTATGCTTAAATGTGCTTGGGCCTTTTTCAGGTGAATTACAAGTTGAGGGATTGGCTTTTTGCACGGCAGCGTTACTGGGGGGAACCTATCCCAGTTGTTTTCTTGGAGGATACCGGTGAAGGTGTTCCACTTCTCGAAACTGATTTGCCCCTTAAATTACCCGAATTGGATGAATTCACTCCCACAGGGACAGGAGAACCACCTCTATCAAAAGCTGTTTCTTGGGTATGTTTCTTTTTCCTTTTAATCATTAGTGCCTTATAATCTCTGACTTTTTTAACGTTTTTCTTTTTGCAATTTTGGCTATTCTAGATATATTAGTCTTTCCCAGAACTTCTGATACTTTAGTTCATGATTCTTTTTTGTTTCTTTTTTTTTTGTGCCATGTTATTTAGCATAATTATTTCTATTCTAGAGAATGCAACATAATTTGTGATCAATATAATAATCATATTAGATGTGGAAGCCAATGAAAGCTTGGAATTCTATGGGAAAATGAGGCTGGAGTAGCTTCTATATAAACTTTCCATTTAATTTTGATACTTGTTAGCAATCAAGTGGGCTAAAAGGGACCTTTTTTCTCATGAACAAGGTGCTAAAAGAAAAAAATGCTTGCATCTGAGCCTGCTTACTTGGTTTATGAGACAGTCAATTAGTTTTCCATCTCTGAGAACAAATCTTCAGTTATGCTTCTCTTATGTCTTTTGGTTTGTTAATTTACAGCTAACTCCAGATAAAGTCTTAAATTTTTTTGACAAATTAGTAATTCTGCTGTGTGATTTACTTCCTTGCATAGATCAAATTTATTCTCACTGTGTTTTTCTTCTTTCTCCTAGCTACATGCATTTTTTTTTTTTTTTTGCATGCTGATGTTTTTCTTCTTTCTCCTAGCTACATGCATTCTTTTTTGTTGCATGTTGATGTTCTTATTGCTTATTTTTTCAGGTTAAGACAACTGATCCTTCATCTGGAAAACCTGCCAGAAGAGAAACAAGCACTATGCCCCAATGGGCTGGTTCTTGCTGGTAATATATTTATTTCTACCTTAAAATGATTCTTGCTGGGATGATATGTATTGCTACCTTATCAAGATGACTTTTTCTTAGTTCATAATGCCCAAAACTTAAAACAGATGTTACTGGTTAGACGGACCAAGCTTATATATCACTTTTCCTTTATCCAATTTATGTTCTTCTCAGATGTCCATAAGCCTTGCAAGCTCTCCCTTTTTTTGGCTTAAAATTTTTAACTTTTTATTCAATAAACAGTCATGCATAAAATGACTATTTTAATGGAGTCCACAAAATGTACTCTTACTTTTGGTGTGCTAGAATCTAGTGTTTATTATTAGGTGTTTGTTCATGCCTTCCTTTTACCTCAACCCAAATAGAAATTTCAAGCATTCTCTTGACCTTCTACTCCATTAGGGAGAAAAGTCTCATGGGCATCAGACAGTTAGAAAGTGAATGTAAACTTTCTTTAATTTTGCATTTTACTCGAGCATTAACTCTTGTATTTTGAACTCATTATTAGAAAGACCAGGCCAGCCATAGTCTGTCATTTAGTGTACTCAGATGAATGTAAAGTGAGATTGAATGTTTTGTTCATCAGCATTCTCTAATGACCCAAACGCTGGTTCTATGTTTCTTTGAGATCTGATCATCTAAACCTTTTTTTATTCAGGTACTATTTGAGATACATGGACCCAAAAAATTCCAAAGAGTTAGTTGATAAGAAAAAAGAAATGTAAGTGCTGCTTTTCCTAAAGTAAATATTTGGTTCTTTCTTATTTCTTTGTTTTCTTTTAATGAATCTTGCACCTATAGGTATTGGAGTCCGGTTGATGTGTATGTTGGTGGTGCTGAACATGCTGTTCTTCACTTACTTTATTCAAGATTCTGGCACAAGGTTTGTGATCTGAACCTATTGTGTTTATTATAGTTTCAGGACATACATGAAGATTAATTAATTTTATTCTTAACCCACGGTACCATTTTAGGATGGTGGCTACCTAAAATCAAATATCTGTTATTCAATTTTATTATTTATTGCTATAAGTATGTATTTCTTACTCAAATTATGTGTCCCAGGTGCTTTATGACATTGGTGTTGTGTCAACCACAGAGCCTTTCAAGTGTGTCATAAACCAAGGAATCATCCTTGGGGAAGTAAGTTCTACTTGTTTGTGCATAGCTAAATAGTAAGCATCACATTTCTAATGGCATGAGTGGCAGGTTCAATATATTGCCTACAAGGACCTAGATGGAAACTATGTTTCTGCAGATTCTGCTGATATGTCACGTGAACTTCATCAAGAAATAATTCCAGAGGAGAAGGTATATCTTAATGAATTGTTATGTGTATGTCTTTATACAAGACACCCTTGATTTGATCCCATCTTTATTCTTGACTTTTTCCACTTATGAATTGATAATGTCATCTTTTTAACTTCTTAAAAGATCCATTTCTCTTAATATAGGTGATGAAATCTGGGGATTCATTTGTGCTGAAAGATGATTGTAATATTCGTTTGACTGCCCGAGCTCATAAAATGAGTAAAAGTAGGGGAAATGTTGTCAATCCTGATGATGTTGTTTCGGAGTATGGTGCAGACTCTCTTAGGTTATATGAAATGTTCATGGGACCATTTAGGTATGCCTTTTCCTTTCTTTTGTTTGTTTGTTTTTTTTTTTTTTTTTTTTTGACAATGAGGGAGGAGCAAGCAGGGATATTTCTTACAAGATTCTGTTCTTGCATCATGCTTTAGAGACTCAAAAACTTGGAGTACTAGTGGTATTGAAGGTGTGCATCGATTTTTGGGAAGAACTTGGAGGCTGATTGTTGGTCCACTTTTACCTAATGGTGCTTTTAGAGATGGAACAGTGACTGTTGATGATAAACCAACTTTTGACCAACTACGTGCTCTTCATAAATGCATAGCAAAGGTCATATAAAATTCTTTGCATTTGCCATCTCTTTCTACCTGTTAGGTGTCTTTTTTGTTCAATGATTTATATTTTCCATTTTATGCTGTGTCCACACTTATCTCATTTTATCCATAGAGTAACCTTTTTGCTTTTTTTGGACGGGTGGGGTGGGGGTTGATGTGCTTTATTTGTTTGGAAGAGTCTCTGAAACACAAGACACTAATTATGTTATGAACCTTGGCTACTTGATTTTGCTTTGCAGGTAACAGAGGAAATTGAAGGGACAAGATTCAACACTGGAATTTCTGCAATGATGGAGTTCATTAATGCTGCATATAAGGTTTTTCCCTGATCTTTTTTCCCTAAAAACAACTTCCTAGGAGTTAACTAAATCTTTTGTTCAATGTAATTCTTTTCGAATTCCTGTTCTTTGTCTTTACCCTCATTCATGTCTTCTGTTTTGTTTCATGATTCTTGTTTTCCCATAAATTACAATTTTCCCCCTTTTTTCTCTGTCACCAGTGGGATAAACTTCCAAGGTCAATTATGGAAGCATTTGTGTTGTTGCTCTCACCATATGCACCTCACATAGCGGAGGAGCTTTGGTTTCGGTTAGGTCACTCAAATTCATTGGCATATGAACAATTTCCAGAGGTAAATATTTCTCTCTTTTGTTAGATGTTTTATGACATGAAACGCCATAATGCTTTGAATTCTATGGGATAGCCCTTTAGGACAAAATATAATGTCTTTTACATGGTCTCTGTCTTAGTAATTAAAAAAATGTTGGACAATAATTGATTTGCAATTAGATGCCTGGTCTATGGAAAACATCCTAAGATTGGTTATCAAAACATTCTCATTTTAGTGTGAGAAACCTATCGTCTAGATTAATAAAAAGAGAGAAGGGAAGTAAAAGGGGGAAATAGTGGTAGAATGGAGTTGCCACCAGAATGATGATGACAAATTGTTTGCATTACTTATTACCCTCCAATCAATACCATTCTCTATGAGTTTGTCCTTTTAGAGTCTTGGAGCAAGGGCAAATAAGATGGAGTTGAGATTAGACTATCAGACTACTTATGTAAGTTATTCCCACTTTTCAGGCAAATCCTGAGTACCTGAAGGATATTTTTGTAGTCCTACCAGTTCAGATAAATGGCAAGACACGGGGTACCATAAAGGTTGAAGAAGGATGTTCAGAGGAGGACGCTTTCAGTTTCGCTTCACAGGATGAGAAACTCTCCAAGTATCTGGATGGAAAATCTATCAAGAAACGAATATTTGTTCCAGGAAAGATTCTAAATGTTATTTTGGGTCCTCAAAATGTGAAGGCAGGTGTCCGATAGTCCATATGGTCTCATGTCGGAATAAGGATTGGTTATAGATGGGAAGAATCAAACATGAGTCTTCGAGTATCACCAGTGATCTTTAGCATATGTGCTTCAAATGGAAAGCAGTATTTTAGGAGAGGCAAGT